>JAQGAH010000036.1:0-116840 GCA_034696885.1 Lepidocyrtus paradoxus
CAGACAGACAGACGGACAGACTGCCCAGACGATCTTAGTAACTTGCGTTTCACCTAACGGTCGCAAGTTAATAATGGCGAGGGAAATCGACGTAATATTCAGTATCAGTTCTAGTATCCCTAGACGCCATAAGATAAAGAGGAAAAAATGTGTTAGGTATCATCAGCATCATTCCCGTTTCATTGACACTACATTATGATGGTTTACGCGTTCGTGCCACTAGAGCCACCCACCACCATACCATCAGGATTTTTCACCACCGCAACAAATTCCTACCTTTCTCCGAGGTAGGTTCATAAAGGCTATAAATAGCTTGAGCCTACTATGAAGCCTAATATTGCGTCTCAGGTATATTAACAGTTATTTTGCCAGCTTTCCCCCTTCACACGATGTAGTTTATTTTGCTAGTGTTGAAACATGCTCTGAAATTTTGGGGGGAGGAAAACAGAAACTAACTTAGGGAAACACGTCAGTTATGCTAGACTACCTTTTGGTGAATATAGAGCCAGCCAGATTGTCTTTCCCAAGTTCTATAATTTATCTTGATGTGAGCCATTAGGTGAAAAACAAAATATTCTCCTCCCCTTTGTCTCCTCTAATGCTTCTATTGAAGGGAAACTTGTCTATTTTGCAAACCTGAATGAAGCTATTAAACGCAGAGTCAGCTAAAAAAACGGGGAATTTTTCAAAGAGGAGAGAAGGACAGCGAAAAAGGACCGCTATCGGTGTTCTTTTTATGCAATACAAAATTGATAGATGAGTTGCGGCATTGAAACCAATGTAATATATAAAAGTAACCATATTCCGTGAATCATTTGATGATTTGACTCTACCCTGTTTGTATGAATCTGAAATGAATTTGTGATCTTTTTAAACAATGATGACCGGTTTTAGATTGGACACATGGGTGGAGTAAGCCACGGATGGTTTTGCGGGAAACAAGTCAATGTCACAAACTCAGGTTGATGATACTTGGGGCTAATGCAGTTTCTTCAGAATCCATTGTAAGCTCTCTTCCATTTTTTTTTCATCCGTTCACCTGACATTTCATCATCCTCAAGGATTTTCCATCATAAATACCCAGGGCTTGAGTCAAAGCTTACATGTGAAAGATGGGGAGGGACTCGTATAATCTACTGGCGTCATTAGTATCCCTATATCTTTATTTCCCCGGATGTATTTATTTATAACTGGAAGTAGGAGTAAGGAGCTTTAGTATGATTTCTTGGAAGGCAGTCCTTTCATGAAAGAAAATTTAAGCTGGCTTCATTGTAAGGGAATGCGGAACTCGGATTACTAACTATGTAGTTTCTATTGTCTGGGTTGAGGTATTAACTTACCTATTTATGTGTAGTTATCAGTGTATCATATCATGACTCAAGCAGAATCAACTACAGCCCTTTGGTCCCAGTCAACTTGAATGGGACTAATTCGGGATGCGCTATTCCCAAATGTTTGTGGGAATATGTCCACAAAGCTGTACCTAATAAGTACTTATGATAATATGACTAAATAGGTCATTACTATGGGTCTTTTTCTTTGATGTAATTCATACTACTATAAATACCTCTTGGAGAAATAAGCTGATACTTATGCTAGACTTCCTGGTGCAAATTTACTACGCTTTGACCTTAGTCCAGTAAGGAATCTTTCATTCATAAATATCCAATTAATTTTTGATGTGTTGTTGCCGTTTTCTATGACGTAAGTAAATGGTGTCAGTTGTGATATGTCATCATTATATTTGAGATTGGCAATAAAAAACAGCATCAATAGTCAATTAATGATCGACATTAGTTAATATGTTATTTTGTAATCATGGCACATCACGTCAGCATCAATGAATAGGGTTCAAGTTCTAATTATTTTTGAGCGTACGTAGGAACTCATAAATATAATGACATTATTATGTTTGTTGCATCACTTCACAACATGGAATGGATTTCAATGGAAAATGCGCATTCGCGCTTGGAAAACAGTTAATGAGGTCTAAATGAACAGTAGTCATAAACTAGTTCGGATCTCGACACTTTTTTGCAATTGACGGTAGACATATTGCAAATCTATATGCAAGTTGAAAAATACATGTAATGCGCAGCCTTACGTTAATGATCAATCGGTGAAAGCACCTATAATGAAAACTGATAGTCTACTTGGGAAATGTTGAGCAAACATAAAGATATTTCATAGGAATGAAATAGAAGTAGAGCATATTTGAGAAGGTACAGGAAATGCTCCCGTTTATGATTGCAAAAGGGGGAAAAATGCAGAAGGAACAAAGAGAAGATAATATGTGTGTTGTATGAGAAATATGAGAAGATAATGAATGACTCGGTTGAGGGCATAAGTCTCCTGCTCCCTGCTACGAGTTTTGTTTCATGATGCTATCTGAAACCTTTCCTGAAACATGACAGCAAGACATAACGAACAACACGGAGCACTGAGCGGAATACAGGAGGGAAACACATTACAACAGGAACGGATTCCATTACGCATTCAAGCGACAACGCCTTTCTCCATTTACATTTTACTTTGTTCTTCCTCCTTTCAGAAAGTCTAATCTTTGTGGGCACCGTCAAGCCAATCTTTTTCCAATGTAGAGTTTAGCCCTGCCAACGAAAAATAAGAGCGTCATACGCTTCCTTAATTGACGACAATGATACGCTGAACTATGAATTATGAAATGTTTCCAGAAGACAGCAAACGGGCTAACGTTACAAAAGCATGGAACCTAATACTAGAAACCCCATCATGGCCTTAGCATTTCACCATATCTTTAAGGTATGAGGAAATAGATAATTTTAATGTGGATGCATGAAATGGTTTCGTAACAACCTTGATAGCAACGGAATCCCAATTCCCATCCCAAAACTGCCTACTTCGTGATTTGTGCTTTCAGGAGGAAAAATTCTGGGCAACATTGACGAATGGAGGTTTGCAAAGGGGGGAAATGAAAAAAGGTCTTGGGTACTTTCTCCCTGATTTATTGATTTGCATATTACCTGTGTTATAGGCTGTTTTTGTCTGTTGACGGGTGACTCACATTCCCCAGAGTGGATACTAGAATTCTTCTGGCATCGATTGGGAAGTGTATCTGGAATTTGTCTTGGTTCGCTCCACCAACGCTATAATTTCACTCTTCTCAAAGTCCTCTCGAAAAATACTTGATTTTCCAAGTAGAGATCGTTTTATCTTCGCTACAGGGGATTGAATTTCGACGTGACTCATTGTGTGCAAAGAGAAATAGAATTCCTTCGAAGAGTCGACTCTGTCGATCTGAGTTCAAATCATCGGAGTCTTCTATAAAAAATAATAATGCAGAACTGAGGGGTTCTTGATTGGTTAATATTATATTTCTGACTTTAGTTGCTCATATCTTCCAGCTCATACAGCTATGTACTCAAGTGTAAATTCTGTTTTTTATCCCAGCCGTGTGGAATGTGGGTGGCAAGGTGGGAGAGAAAGTTACAGAACAAATATATTATCGCCAGTTACAAAGGAGAGAGCTATACGATTAAGTACATACAGTAATCCTACTTATCCGCCTTCTTTTTACATAACATACAAAGTCTTAAACAGAAGCTGAGGCCTTAAAGGATGAAAAAATAGGCGCCAGCAGCCTGCACGGGTCGATCAGAAAAGTTTCATAAGAAGGATGAGCAGCTATGAGCACAATCATTAAAGAGATAAATCCTGATAGGCTTCTTGCAACTGAATTTATATAGCTTGGCAAACGCTCACTGTGGCCTTCCCGAGATATTGTCAATGGATATAATAATAATTTTGGAGCAGGAAACCGACGACGTTGTATTTGCTACGTTTAGATGCAGAAGGTTCCAGCAGTCTGTTGTAGTTCCAAATATATTGTCAACACTTATCACCACCGTTTTCTGTTTCACTTATTGTGCACTTGTCTAGCTTTTTTCTCCTACGATCGAGATTCGGCCATTGTCTCGATTGGCCAAAGTTTTCAGATTTATCTTTCAAAAGCAGTTCAACATTTTACAACAAAGGGATTTTCATCCAACTTTCACCAAATCATGTTCAAGTTCACTTTTTAATAGACGGAACTAAACAGCTCATGAAAAAATCATATGAAAATCGCAAACGTTTTCTAACGTCCCTCTGCACAGTTCTACGTAGCTTATGTACATTTCCGAAGGGACGTTTGCTAGGCTCTTTTACAGAAATAGCAGAAATAGGGCCCTATTATTGTCTCAGTTTCCAGTAGTAGCGCGATATTTTCAGGAGCTAGGAAGGTATGCAAGCTTTCGTTGTTGTTCCTGGTGTGTTGCGAAAACAAAGAGGCAGGATTGCAGACAAACCATTCATACACACACTACCTACCACACACACCGCTCCCTCGCTAACGGCTCGTTACTCGGTTAGCGATGAGCAACTACTGACGGGGCCATCCTACCAGGGATATTGAGATAAAGTGGAAAGTCATTCAGATAGGAGAGGAGAAAGAGGAGAAAGTTGAGGAAGAGGACGAGAGGAGCAAGAGTTGCTACATTGCATACACGGATTTGATGATGGGAAGAGCGCTACAGAAGAGTTGTCGATGTCGTCGTTTTCTCGTCGTTTCATCAGTTACTTTCCATGCAAACACGTTCCGTGGCGTTGGGCGATGATAATGCAGAGACTGTGTATGTTTTTGTATGAAACGAGGCTGGCGATGATGTGGATGATGATGAGGATGATAGTTTTTTTTTGCATTCAACTCAGTTGTATCTATCTTCTCTCCCACACACACAGCGACGCTATTTTACTCCACTGGTGACTTGGCTCCGCGTTGTGTAAAATAGGAGAAAATGAGATGTGAGAGAAAGTTGAAGGAGTAGAGGGACTGAATCTGAGCTTGTTATGTGGTGTATCTCAAGGGGCTCCAGCAGTAGCAAAGTAAGACGAGTAGTGTAGCAGGGCAGGGACGAGCATGGGAGAAAGTGGAGAAAATTACGGAGTCCTTTCTCTTTCCCCAGCCATGTGTATTATATATGTGTGCTAGTGTGTTTGCCGTAGTTGGCTCACTGGCTGTGCTGAATCCTCATCGGCACAAAAATTTATTCTGCCTTTGCATACGTAGATCTGCTCCTTTCCTCCCTTCTGTACTTGCATCCTGGATACATATAAATAGTTTTAGTTGTTAGTCAACTTACTATTGCGTTCGTTGCAGGCCTTTTGCTGCTCTATATACCCGCTCCCAAAGCGGAATGGATTTTCGGGAACGAGTCTTCCAGCAAAATAATATGAGGGACGTTCTCTCTAGCAGCGTTAGGCGCTTCCTCGGTTATGTGAATGCTTGAACAGATAAGTAAAATGGATGTTTCTCCTTTGACGATATAAGTTTTATATGAAGAAATCTTATTGCAATTATGAGCAACTTTCCAACATCCCTTTGTCCCTTTCGTTCTCATTAAGTTTTTGTCTCAGCAACTGAAGAATTGCAGTGGAGGCAGTGTCTCAAATAAATAGCTGGGAAAGTTATATATTTTTTAGGGATTGTACTAAAATGTTAAATGTATTTTTTAAACATCCCATCTAAATTCATCGTTTTCTTAAGGAAAAAACACTCGTAAAGTAAATCACACTGGAAAGGAATGCATTTTTCCCTGTTGCCCCAGTTTTTTTTTTTGGAGAACAGGGTATTTCTATTCTTGTTTCAGCAAAAAAAAGCTGGGCGGTCCCATGAAGATATAGTTGTTATACAATCACTTGGCAGAAATTTTGGCTCATGTCAAATTTGAAATATTCCAAGCCCCCTCCTTCACATGGTTTATCAATGAAAGCTTTTTCGGGAAAGTGTTTCTTCAGGAGAAGTAAATATTATCCAAACTTGCTCCATCTATATAGGTGTCTATTGGTGTACATATTTTTGGCTGCATGAGCGGAAGAGCTCCTTTCAGCGATTGAATGGGATACGAGACTGCTTCTATGGGCATTGTGCTTCAACCCATGGCCATCACGTTATCTATTATATTTCATTTCTAGTTTTTACTCCATTTAAAGATCTTTTTGTTTCCCTTCTTTGATACAAGTTCCGGAGTTGGAGAGAAAAGGGGAAAAAATCGTCCTTATTCAAAAGTTCCTTCTCAACAGCATCCGCAACATTCACTTTCACCCCAGTGAAAGCTGTAGATGATGATAGCAGTTTTTTATAGGTTTATGTACAGTATAACGCTCTCTTTGTTATTGCTTCTGGTAATCACTTAAGTAGGAAGGCTTTTGCTGCTCTTCATATTTTCTTAATCTGATAATTCATGTAACGGACACATACATTTTGGGTATATATGTCCTTTCATATATGTGATATGAGGAGCGATTGTGAGGATGAGGGCTTATTGCAATCCTGGATGGAAACAATCATAGTTAATGACGTTGACAATGAGTTATCATTATATTCTCTCCCCTCTAGAGAAGAAAAAAACGGCTTGAGATGTATATACGTACTTCCGCCTCAAGAGTGAGAAGTGGGGAGAGAACGTGTTGAAGAAGAGGACTTTAGCAGAAACAAGTGGATCAATTGTAAGATGTCACACAAAATAGCTTACTGTTCTAGCTTCAAAGAGATTGTAAAGCAGAGTACAATAATAAGTCAACAAACTGAATGTACGTTCAAAACACACACAATTACCGACACACAGACAACAAATAGAACATTTTAGGAGAAAAGTCCGTCCATTAATACATGGATATACAGAAGGTATAGGTGGGAAAAAGTCATCTTTACCTTTCTAACACGATATCAACACACACGATTCAAGAACGACAATAAGTTTACGACAAATGGTAACAGATCACTCTACATATCAGCGAGCCAGTTATCGGAGGTGACGAATGAACTATGAAAGGTAGCACGAAAGAGTTTTTTTTGGGTGAAAGCTGGTGAAAATGATGTTGATGATGATGAAAAATGTTAATGACGATGATGTTATGATGTTATCTCTTAACTACCTTGCTAAGGTGGCAATGACAATGACGACGATGACGGGGTGTGTTTTGTTTCTACTTTGCTGTTATTTTGCTTACATCTCCTCCTCCTCCTCCTCCCCCTGATGCGTTGTAAGGTGGGGCAGGTAAAAGTTTTACATTTTTACTTCATCATCAAATCGCTCCCATCCTGCATAATAGGAAATTCATCAGTTATTTTCCTGGTCTATTGAAACTCAACGTGTTGGTGTTGATGTCTAAGGTGTTCGGTATGTCTTGGTTCCAAATGAGGATGATGATGATTGATGAGAATATATGTATTTTTCTATGTATGGGTGATTTTTTTGGGGGGAAAAGCGCTGAGATATACAAGTCGTTATATAGGTGTATGTTGGAAAGTTACGTAATGGAGGAAATATTTTGATGGATGTGTGATGTGATGATTTGTTGAGTCTGTCTATTGATAAGTGAATAACATAAATAGTGTAGTATTGCTTTCGTTGCTTTCTTCTCAGAAGACCTTATTGTATTGTGTATGTATGTGGCTTAGACAGTATAATTATCCAGCAAGGATTGTATACTGTGACGGTTGGCTAAATTCTTAGCAAAAAATTTCGCCGCTTATTCTTCATTCCCGTTCAAAAATTGACTGAAAATGTTGGAGGGAGTTGCATGCAGCATCAATACGAATATGGTAAGGTTCATGGAGTAATAATACGTTAAACACAATACAATAGCTAATTACATGTTTATACTGTTAGTAATATGATGAAAAGTACACGAGGGAACAATGGAGATCAGAAATTGTGCAAACTGTTAGGGAAAACACTAAATAGATAAAATTATAGGCTCAATTACAATTTTTTTTAGTATATAGTGTCGCTGGCATTAGTTCACAAACATATTGGTTATTTCAAAGTTAATAAAAAGTTAACTAATGTTGGAGCAACCCCTACGATTCCTTTGGAATGTACCATGTTGTTAGTAAAAGTTAATGTATTACTTGTAGCAACAATGTTAGTTAGCGCTAAATGGGAGAAATGGAGAGAGGTGATGACGAAACAAACAGGAAGATGTTCATGTTGTTGGGAGCGTTGCAGATAATGATGGGAAAGAAACTAGCTAGCCGTGAGTGTTGTAAGTAGTTTTTTTTAGTACTAGTGTTGATGAGCGACTGTGTTTGGTTATGTAGAAACATAAAGGATGTCACGAACAATGATGATCAACATCATGATCTGTATTTTCTCTCAAAAAATTATGATGCTGATCTCCGTCTCAGAAACGGTTGGTGGCTAGTGAAAGTTGTATGTTTTCGCGTTATGTTAGACTAGGGCCAGTAATGAAATGTATGACGATTATTGCAAGTTGAAATATATAACAACTATATACTGTGTAATAGCAAGAGATTGTTGCACGAGAGGAATATTTGCTCTTCAACGTTGCTGTATTAGAATTAATATTTACTACAGAGAGAAAGTAGTTTTTAGCGGTAGTGGGGGAAACTGTAGCAAGATGAGGATAAATGAAGCGTAGAACAAGATCTTGCAAGTGTGATAGACAATAAACAAGAGACAGTGATAGAGAAGAAGAAGAAAAAAAGGAAAGTTACTTGTTTTCGACCCGTGCAGGCAGACAGGCCTTGACTCCTGGATGAAACCACTGCGACTAACTGGATCGCTATAGGAAAACATTTTATCTCTCCTTGTTTGAGCGAAAACTCAGACAACTCCTCTCTCCCCGAAAACCCATATCGTATCATATGATTCCTTTGGATTCCTCGAGTGTGATTATAATGTGAGGTTACTACGTCAGGGAAAGCCATGCCTTTTTTCGGGAGTAAAGTGAAAGCTAGAATGTAGGTATTTTTTTGAAAAAAAGGGCAGACTCAGGGAAACTACACCAGCGTAGGGTACCAATATCGCTCCCATCAACATCATTACTATGTAATATCAACCCTGCTCACAGCAGCATCCATATCCCTTTTCTCTATTGGATTCTTTAGCAGAAAAAAAATCTCTCTTTGTTCTTCATCCACAAAAGAATAGGGCATAGCAGTGGGAGGGAATCACTATTATAGGGAGTTTTTTCCCTTATCCAATTTTAGGTTGTCATGCATATAACAGCCCAAAAATAGTTGGCTGAGGATTATACTTTATGCTCCGAGTTGAGACCTAGGAACGATGTGTTTTCATGCACTACTTGTGCGTTAACTGCTTCACGGGAGGTTTTGGGGCTGGAGTTGCCAGTTTCGTTTGATGAGGCTCTGTTTTCCCTAATGTCAGCAAAAAACGGGTCATATCGGGAAAGGCCTCTTTGTGAACTTTATAGTTATTCCCGGGTGTAGTGGGGAAACCCTTCCCATTTTGTCCTGTCCGTAGAGATTTAATAAATAATATGGGTGTAGGCATTATATTCTAGCGTCCTTTACTGACTGTACTTGGCTTTTCACTTGTGTACAGGCATTTTGGAAGTTTACCTACTTCCTAAAGCTCAAGTTCTTTATAGGTCCCTGCAGAACTGATATTCCAAACGCATAGGATATTTTTCATGGATGATGATATGTATGATGTATGTATGTATGTGGGCAGTTTAAAAAGAAGTATATTATGTTTTTATATAAGGTAAGACTTCTTTTAGCTTTTTATAATGGAAATGCAATATAAATATTTCAATTTCTCCCTCAAATTCTCATTTGGGGTTCAACCTTATTTATTGGAATGGTGCTGAGGACGTATTTTGAGCTGAAATACGTTATCCCTTTCTATAGTAGGAGGGAACCACCACCAAAAGCATGTTTGTTGGTTCTTTCACCATATAACTTTCTCCATCCACTCTGAAAGTGTTCTCGGGAGGATGAAGCTAAAAGAGGATCAGGATGTGGAGCTAGTGAAAACGTACAGCTTCGTGAGCCAACGGTTTTACTACAGAGGCTGTTAGGAACGGTTGTACGAGTGAATGAGCAGCATCACAAAAATTAGAGAAAATGCTTTCTCGGTAGTCCGAACGACTGTTTGCATGGACTACTTATGGGAAAAGGGACTCGGGTTCCGACCGAGGTTTGCACCTGAGTCTGATTTTGAAAACTTGCCAAAAAAAACTTTCTCCATCCACACGTCCCAACCCAACACACACACAGCTTTATCCAACAATGTGTGGCGGGTTTCCGTAGAAGAATTGTAAAATATACGTGATGAGAATTCTAAAGTGAAAGTTTTTTTTGGAGAAGGTATGGGCTATGGAAGAGCTGGTCGTTTGCTTTAAAAGATACTTCTGGAAACTCAAAGTTTTTCATGTTTTCAGATAAATAATAATGCAAACTTGATGGGACTTGCTAACTTTTTAGTGTAATTTGTCCAGAATTATTAAAACTCCCATTTTGCTCCAGGAAATGCTATTTTTAATATGCAAAGTTATGATATCCATGAATCCATGTACTAACCAACCAATTTCTTCATCATTTTATCCACGTCGTCGCAACTATCTCCATTCTCTTGAATAACACTGTCGACATCTAAAACAAATCATCATCGTTCATGCCATCACCTTGACCATTCATCATCACATCATGCACGTATCAAAAGAGCTAAATGCTTTAAATGAAAGAAACGCTGGATGAACAATGGTTATGAAACTGGCGTCACATTACCCCATACACGATAAATTCAGCGTTGCATATACATATTTTTATTTTCCCTTCGGTCCCAGGTACGCTTCCTGGAAACTTTTTTAGTAACTTTATAGTAAAGTAATAACCTCACATACCTTCAATTTATCGACTTAACGACGTAACATTCACTTGTCCCGGGATCAGATTTATTGATCCAATACTGATGACGGCGCATCGGCCAGTGCCCAATTTAACCAAACAAAAGGGGCTCTTTACAAAGTTGCCAAGGAGATTCCCATAATGCAATAGAAATAAACAAAGAATGAGATCCTTTCAGGAACATATTTGTTTGTTATTGTTAGAAACAATTGACCAAACAAACGAGTTTCAAATATATCATCAGCAGGTCGACTTGCCATTTATTGTTTATAGTAGTAACTTGATATTAAATCTGTGCCTTGTTCGGAGTGTAGTATTAAGGGAAAGACTTTAGATGTAATTTCTTATTTCGCTAACCATTACTATGAATAAAAATTATTGTTAATGTAATCGTTATATCTAATTAAGTTTTTGTTGTTAACTTTATTACAGATATTATCCGAAAGTTATAACCTGTTACTGCTACAACTAGCCTAAAGTTTTAAAGATGCCTAAGAAGAAAGGTGGGAAGAAGGGGGCGAAGATTGTCGATGGAATCGCAACCAGCGAAATGTCCAGGGAGCAACTAGTGGGTCATGTGAGACGCATACAGGTACATAGAATACAATTGTGACATAATTTAATTATAATTATACAATTAGATTTAGGCAACTGCTTTACATGCGTAAATGTTTTAATTGTATTGCTTTAATTGGTTAGATGGAGTTAGACCGGGAAAGGGAGGAGAGGAACTTCTTCATGCTGGAGAGGGAGAAATTGTTTGCCTTGTGGAACATAGCCATGGAACAGTTGCATGCCCAGAAAGTGAAAACTCAGCTAGCAGTGGAACAGATGACAGAGGTAACGCTCCACTTTCATGAATCTATGCACGCGACTAATTATACCTTTCGAAAAAAAATGTTTTAATATGTTTGATTTTATGAATGATTGTATGCAGCATGACGAGGAAAAGGAAATGGAAGTCCTGATGCACAAGCAAAAGCTCCGGCACCTTTTAACCGAACAGTCGAAAAAGGTCGATGAGGCTCGATTGCAAAATCTCAAAAAGCTCAGAAAGGCTCAGGAAGACATGCTCTCCATTCAGAATACCCTGAAGGAATCCATCGATCAAAAATCCAAGGAGCTTCGACAGTCCCAAGGCGCCATGGTTGAACTCATGAGGCAGATGAAGCTGGATAATGCCAAGAATGTCTCAAAAATGCGGAATGATATGTGCATAGAAATATCCAGAGTGGAAAGGGACTTCATGCGGGCTTCACTTGAGAAGGAGAAGAGCGATGAACTGGCAATCGAACATGAAAGGGAGCTAATCAAAAATAAGCACATGGACCAAATCGAGTCAATCAAGGAGAAGCACGAAAAAGAAATGAAAAAGCTTCAAAGTTATTTCCACTGCATTACAATCAACAACTTGGCAACCATTACTGCGCTCCAAGATGAAATTAAAGATATGAAGGGTTACGAGCAGAAGATAGTTGATGAACTGAAGAAGTCAAATCGGGATTTGAAAGAGATGGAGAACCTCATTCGGGTTGAGAATAAGGAGCGAAAGAAGGTCGCCTCAAAGGATTCCAAATTGAAGGAAAGTATTCAGAAGGAGCTGAAGAAAATGAATGAACTTTCCAAAACAAAGGACAGGTACGCCCGAAGTATGGAAATTGCGAATGAGGCGCTGCTACAAAAGGTCTGCCTTGTTGAAGACGAAAGCAAAGTATTCAAGCGAACCATTACCAAAGCCATTCTGGACATGCAACAAGAAGCTGTAATGAAGAAGATGATATTGGAACTGAAGCTAAGGGCGGTTTCCCGAGATCAGAGACAACTTCCAGGACCAGGGATCCGGAAGACTACATCCACTGGAATTTCTACTGATGCAGATAACGTACAAGAACAGTAACTTTGTTGGATTTAAAGAAAATGTCAATGATTTATTTATCTTATTAACTAGTGAAAAATAATTATTTTGGTCAATAATACCTTCAAACTAACTCATAATTCGTATGTATAAAATATTTCTACCGTTCCAAAAATTATCAAATGCTATAGTCCTTTCGTTTTTAGTAATGTTTTATAATCTATGTGTACACAATACAAATAAAGTAGAGCTAACTAAAACATAGAAAAGGCGTAGCTAAAACAAGGCAATGAATTTATATTCATAAAGCTGAGAACGTTTATGCTGGTTCATTATCATCCTTCCAACCGTCATCATTTGATAAGAAACGTCGCTTTTTGGCTGTGTTCATGTAAGGTCTCCAAGCCCATTCCACATCTGCCGATGCTGCATTATCAAGCGTTCCCAATTTTATTTCATACACTGTAAAGTGAGATAAATCATAAATGTTAGTTAGGATTAATGACGCATGTAATATAGTAAACAAAGTCATAAGTCATGACTTAATCATACATTTTAATTGGAAACGTGGGCCCTGCTCAGTTAGCTCGTGATCCTTCCCTCCATCCTCCTTCTTGTATGTGTGATGTCGAACTGCAATGTAGTCATCGTGATTAGCGAAAGTTATAATACGCTTGCTATCCACCTTTGGAACGGGGAACAAGAATTTTAGAATACTCTCAACCTGAAATGAATATAAAGAATAATTTGTTAACTCAAGAATTATAAATTTATCCAATTATAATTACTTTAAATATATTCATAACATTTAAATACACTTACTCTTTGTCCCAAGGGGGATTTAAAATTGTGGAAAATCAGATGGGGATATTGCTGAGGGCAATTACCAATCCCGATTACTTCATGACGCATAACTGTTCCAGAAATTGTAAAATAAGCCGTCGGACCATAAGGCAGATGGGAAACAATCAGACCATCAGGTTCACCACGATGCTCTTGAACAATTAGGAGATCCGTGACCCCGTTTGTTCGACATGCCTCGATTAGCTGATTCAGCTCATAGCCACCTCTGTTAATCCGCTGACAATTCGGCACTAGCAGTCTTAGCTCCTGTAAAACGTTAAAATTGTAAAATATTTAAACATAATTAATAAGCTTAGCGGCTAATAAAACAATCGGCTAGCTAAAACTAAACAAACCTTAGTAAACATCTTGAGCCGAGATGAAGGGTCTCTGGAAGTAGTTAACACGACCTTTGGATCCTCCACTCCTGCCCAACGATACTCATCATCTTGGCTCGAAATCGCAGACCCTCCCGTCTGTTAAATCATAAAACAGAAATTCGATAACAGAATTACTTGTAGGTAGTATGTAATATCTATAAAAATACACAAAAGTTTTGAACGAAAACTTACCTCGGGTGCCAGAGATTCTGCTAATGCTGGAGATTGATCATCCCACTTCAAGGACTTTTGCAAACTCAGAGCAGTCTTCCTCAAATCACCATCAATCCTCCGCCCATCTACAAAATCACAAATAACAATCCCCAAAATTATAACCCATTAATTCGATCATAATGCTAGATAATAAACTAACTTTAACCTTAATTTAAAAAAAGGTTTCCCATCACTACTGAAATTGCAATTTAACTAATTAATTACCTTCCAAGGCTTGACTTAACCGTTCCTTCTTATCTTGGATTGATTTCTTCCGTTCCTCCACGCCCTTCCTGTAAATAAACTCTCGGCGGAGACGTGCCTGTCGCCGAATCTAAATAAATAAATTTTAATCAATTTGATTAAAGAAGTACATAAAACTGATAAGTCAACAGGAGCCACACTTTCAGTATCATATCCTAAAAGTTGCAAATCTCTTACCATTATTCAAAGTTAACTTAACCGCACAAAACTGTCTTTAAAATTACACCAGGTTCTCACACAACAGCAACACCAACTTACTAACAATCAAGTTAATGGCAAATCTGGGTAATTTATTAATTATCCCAATTAGCTAAATTTTAGCCACGTGCTCATCCTTCGCTCTCAAAGACTGACCAACAAGCAATGATCTGTAGCTCACTGCACAACGCACATCTGACATGAGGCTAAGCACATGGGTTTAATACTGAATCCACCACCACGTTGTGCACTTCGGTATGTAAACCATTGAAAGAAATTCTGGGCGGGAGAACGGGCCAGAGATATTTTTGAATTGTCTTGTCATCCATGCAATACAAAACAGTTCACTTATTACTAGTCTGCCTTACCTGTTGTGCGTTCAGGATACACAAAGTAGTCAATGGATTGAGTCAATATAGTCTAGCAATTTAGTCAATTTAGAGAAATAACGAGTTCAAAAGTGATTTAATTTGTTCCTTATTTGAGGTTTAAGTAGATAACATAATGGCGGCGGCTGCGAAGAAGGCTTTAGAAGATAGGGAATGGTTTCCCCTAAAGGAATCGGTCATGTGGAAATCGTATTCGAAGGTCGTCTTAGGGTTGTTGTTACCTCAGCGGGTGGAGAGCAGTGACCGCGTTGGAGCGATTAATATTTTGACTACGCTGATCAATGCCCAGTTGGTCGAAAGTGGGTTCGTGCCAATTGTTAATGGTATGCCGTCGATGACTGCGGATGCGATTATGGAGATGCCCATGGTGTCAAGGATGGTTTTGTAAGTTTCTCATCCGGACACCAGATTATTATACTACCTTGACAACAGTATGTTGAGAATGATAATTATGACTTTGGATGGTTTTTACTTCATATTAATTTTGTTTTCAGGCTTACTCAGGATCTTCTAAGAATCTTGGAAATTCAGAACACCTTGCGGAGAGTGACGTATCGCTGCATTGTGGCCAATGAGAATGAAGTATGGTACAGATATAATTCAGAAACCAGCTGCTTTAATGTCTAATAGTGAATATAGCAAGCCATTCTTTATTTTAAAAAAATGTTTACATTTAATTACGAAATCTACTGATAATGTATTTTTAATTTAGGTCCCAGAAACTGTAGCACACCCTCAGTCTGCTGTATTGACTGACGCTTCTAATAATAGTAACAGCAAGTATAAATACAACGATCTGAACTTGGAATTTGCTCTTCTCAAAGAAACTGACGGACTGTTGGTTATTAGTAAGTTGTGTATACTGTTACATTTCACGCTTTCTCATACTGACCGTTGGAACAAACCTTTACTTCACGAACTGTGTTTTTTTTACCTTTACTTTAGTGAGCTCTCGGAAGCTTAACAAATCCTTCAAGCTGACTTTTGGAACTGTGTTTAAGTTGAGTCAGTATAAATTAATGGCATTAACATCTTCAAACTTGTCGCCAACTGAGTTTTTACTAGATCGTCAATTTCAAGTTGAAGGGTTTGTCCACTCTCTGAAGAGGAGCTTCATATTTCCGATTCTGGATCATTATGATGCAATGTCTGAGGATTGTCGAGGTTTGATGGGACTCCCTGACGAGATTCTTGTGGAAATGGCCAAGTACATGGATATCAAATCATTCTTGAATTTTACCATGGTCAATAAGAGAGCTAATGAAGTCCTTCGGCCCAATGAAGAAGTTTGGAAGGTTCAATTTTGTAAACTTGGAAGAGTCGGAGTAGGCAAATCGTGCAACTCGTGTTACCGGTAATATGTGTAGCTAATACTATTGCAAACTGTTCGTTTTTTTTTGTCTGATAATGTTTACAATATATTAATTATCTCTGATTTCAGATGTCGTATTGCGAGCAGGTTTATTTTGTCGGCACGTAAATGTTCTCCAAAGACTGTAAAGGATTCAGAATAACTGTGTGAGAACTGGCTGACTGTCTTTTCAAGACTAAAGTAATGTAACTTATAAGATCGTTTAGTTAAATTTAGAAACAGCTATAATAAAATGTTAAAGAGGGGCTCTTCCATTACGGCACGGATTTCGAGAGTTTATTCAAGCTTAGTATTCGTAAATTTTAACTCGTGTTAACTTTACTGTCGTGTCGTTTCCGAAAACCTAATCCAGCTCCGATAGGGATTTCCATGATGTTAGTTTTGATTGTTCCTAATTTTAAGATCTGACTAGAATACTTTATTTATTAAGAATGAATACAAATTTATTTATGTGCTTTTATACAATCTTAAATATGTATTTCTTAAGAAATAACAATGCCATGTTCATGTCATGAATTCATTATGAGATGATGAAAGAAACAAAATCTCCTTGCGCCACTTCACTTAATCATAGCTTCATACTTACGCCATCTACCATGTCCTAATCCCAACCACAAGAGCCCATCTTCATTCTCCCTTTTTCCAGCTAGCTGTTACGGTTCATCCCTTCATACGAATTACGTCTACATGGGACATTTAAGATCCGCACTGCATTATCATCAGCTTTCGGCCCATATGTCCCATTACATTACGTTATGTATGAAAAAAATAGGGAAGACCCAAGTATAATGCCTATCACTATACCATATTAGTACCTAAAGCTAACCTACTAGACTCCTAAAGTATAGTACTTCCTACACACAACTAGACTTACAAGCCCTAAAAACTAATGCATAATGCATGAACGTGATTCACCCATCATCATCATCACCATCACGGTATAGCCATACCTATCCATGTCCAACTTGCAACTTCTTTGCACACGGATAGGATGACATCTTGTGCAGTTTGTCTATCTTATTCATGCAATCTGAAAACGGTTGATGGTTATACTGGCGAGGATGGGGTATGGCGTATCTCACAATGGATTATTGATGTGGAGCAACAATAACATGGGCCCGGAAGGGAAACCCAAAAATCCTGTCTTGCTCATGCCATTTTATTTCTCTCGATATTATCCAACTAACCCAACACTGCATATTTAGAGGTTAGTTCAATAGACGTTTGCATAGTTTAAGTTTGATGTTGGTCATTCTTTTTTTGTATTTTTGTATTGTAGAAAAAAGGACTTTGGGAGAAGGAATAAAAACAAGTCAAATCAGAGAAGAGTTTTTTTTGAAGACACAAAAAAAATAACAATTTTTTTTTCTTAATGTAATAATCACGATATTTCAGATAAATAATAATAGTCTTGTTGAATAGATAATATTGGGAATTGCCCATTTTAATTGCATTTTAACTCTAAATATTGTTACAGTAGTTGATTTCTGTTTTTGACAATTACTGGTTTTTAGTCGTTGCGAGGGTGGAGTTGGTTTTTTTTCGGGGATTTGAGGGAAATTGTTTTTGGAGTTGGTGGTTGTTTCGTGCTTTGTGTTGGGTTTGTGTTAAAGGAGGGAGTGTTAAAGTTGGGTTTGTTAAGGGAGTGTGTGATAAGGACTTGACGATCGTACTGAGGTTACGATTACTTTTAAAGTTTGACTAGTTGGACTGATTTTAGGAGACCTGAGGGGCATAATTAATTGTTTATAGGATGGTCCTGTCGCAGAAACAACGGGAAGAGCTGTAAGTCTTACTGGGATTATTTGGTATTGTCATTTTTATGGGATGATGGAGGTTGGTTGGTGGGGGTGTTGGAGGAGTTATGAAATGCTATGAGATAATTAAAAGGTTTAATTGGGGATGATTATAAGGGGATAGAGGGTGGCTGATGGCAGGGGAGGAGATGGTTAGGAGATTGAGGGTTGTTGAATATTTGATTGAAGGTTATAAAATTAAATTGGGATTGAGATGTGGGGTGCGGTTGAATGAGTGGACAGGTAGGTACTTCGATTATCGATCTTTAGGAGGGAGGTGAAATAAACTGAAGTTGAGATTAGTGATGGATAGAGATTCGGGCAGGTGGAATGGCGGCGCTTGTTTTATTTTTGGATGCATCATTAAATAAAAGGAGTTACGAGCGTCGGAGAATGTCGTAATAAACTTTTAATGTTGTATTTGTCTTTGACGTTGTTTCACAGCAATCGAGCCATAGCAGACTACATGAATAGCTACGGTTATCATGAGTCCCTGGAGATATTCCTGAAAGAATCAGATCTTCCATGTGATCTTGGGGATAAGAAGTATGTTGGCCTTTTGGAAAAGAAGTGGACTTCAGTTATTCGATTGCAGAAAAAGGTAAGCAAGGATTGTTAAATAATTAAACACTAAAAGGAGATGTAACTCTTGTCTAATATATGGCTGAACTTGGTGTATTAACTTGATTTAAATAATTATATTTAGGTAATGGAACTAGAAGGAAAGCTAGAGCAAGCTGAAAAAGAATATCTAGCAGGGGCTCCGACAAGGGAGAAGCGTTCTCCTTCTGAATGGATTCCACGACCACCAGAGAAATTTACGTTGAGGGGACACAGGGCCCCAATAAATCGAGTAGCATTTCATCCGGTATATTCATTAGTAGCAAGTGCTTCTGAGGATGCAACAATTCGTATTTGGGACTTCGAATCTGGTGATCATGAAAAGACTTTGAAAGGGCATACAGACTCTGTCCAAGATGTTGCATTTGATAACACTGGGAAATGGTTAGGTTAGTAATTACAAATTATAACACATTTGTATCGCTGGAGTTTTGAAGTATCGATCATGTTTGTTTCATTGTTTTAGTGAAGAATACAAATGTTGATACTCACACTGATGACTGATACAAACATTTATTATTATTTTTACAGCGTCCTGCAGTGCTGATATGTCAATCAAACTATGGGAGTTGACAGGTTACGAATGTGTCAAAACGATGAGAGGCCATGACCACAACGTTTCTAGTGTTGCATTTCTTCCGTCAGGTGACTATATAGTTTCGTCGTCTAGAGACAAAACCATCAAACTCTGGGAAATTTCTACTGGGTTTTGCGTACGCACATTCGATGGGCATCGTGAGTGGATCAGGATGGTTCGACCAAATCAAGATGGAACTATGCTAGCATCGTGCTCGAATGATCAGACAATACGTGTTTGGCTAACGAATTCTCGGGAATGCAAAATGGAATTTAGGAACCACGAACATGTCGTTGAGTGCATTGCATGGGCCCCACCTTCAGCAGCTGACCCTATTTGTGAAGGAACCGATAACAAGAAATCACCGGGTCCATTTTTGGCTTCTGGAAGTCGTGACAAAGTAAGAATAAAGAGCTATAATTCGCCATTTAAATTTAAGAAAGAGTAAAACTTTAGTCCTGATGCAGTTGTGAGACTTGTCATGAGCTCACACTCAAATCGAGACGGGATCCCTTAGCTGTGGCCATGGTGAAAGTTTTTAAACGCTATCAAGTTGTCTCATTATGGCATGATTTTTACGATGAAAAGCAGGAGATAAAGTATTGACATGTTAAAATAACAGTGCCCCTATTATTGGTTGACTTATTATCAGTACTTCATTTAGCTCATTTCAATAGCCATAACCACAGTCCCTACTCATCGTGCTCATTCCTTCAATTTATATTTTGTCGATCTCATCCATGAATTAATATTTAATTGAATTGGTTATTAATAATTAAACGATGAAAATGGTTGTTGTTATTTTTTGCAGACGATTAGGATCTTCGATATTGGTTCTCAGAGCTGTGTTATGGTACTTGTTGGTCACGACAATTGGGTTCGAGGTCTGACATTTCATCCAAGCGGAAAATATTTGCTGTCAGTAAGTGATGATAAAACGCTTCGTGTCTGGGACTTGGCTAATAAGCGCTGCCTGAAGGTCTTAGAGGCTCATTCTCATTTTTGTACTTCCTTAGGTGATAACCATATAAACAATTATTTCACATTGTAACATACTATGCCAATTCACACACATAAGAAGCAATATAGATGCTAATTTAATTTGTATTTAACTTTTTTTAGATTTCCATCGGTCATACCCCTATGTAGTCACCAGCAGTGTAGATCAAAGTGTCAAAGTTTGGGAATGTCGCTAGCCTAAGTATAAATATTATATATTATTAATAATTATAATGTTATGACTATTATTATCATTATTATTATTATTATTATTTTACTCTGAACTAACTATAAGTATGAATGGATATGCTGAATTGTTAACTGTAATGTATTGTATGTGGAGAAAGATGAACGGTGTACATGGCCTCGACCCATCGTCTATAAATAAATACTGTACTGTAATTACTGAACGGGTATTTTACCGCGCATTGAAATTATTTCGCGGAGTTCTTTTGGGAAGGCAACCCCCAAAGCCACTAAAAATAATTTTAGGACGCACCAACTACTAACTACATGAATGCTGCTGCTCATATTCACATGCATCTGACAAAGAACAAGAACTCAAGTCGCGATGATAGTAATATGCTCCACTCATGGGGCTACTTGATATAGCTATAAAGACAATATTTATAATTAATTTTTTTTAAGAACAGCAAAAGGCTTGTGCAAAATATGCAGAGCTGTTTGGGGAAGCTAAAAAGAGGATGTGTGGTGGAGCCTAAGCCAACATTATGCTTTTTTTTGAAGATGTTTCTGTAAGTTAATAGTTCACGTTCACACTTCTCATCTCATACACACTCGGCCGTTGGTTGCCTGCCTCCCTGCTTCATTCCACTCATGTAATGATGACGACCGACAGACGACTAGCAGAAGGTTTGTCATGGATTTTTGGCACATGGCTTTTTCCAATTCAAGTTTTTTTTTATATTTTGCTCTCAGCAACAAAATCATTTTTCCCATCATGATGCAAGAGGTTTTAGGTGTGTAACGTTTATTTTTGCTTGTGCGTAATGCAATATGGGATGTTGTTGTGTTGTTATACCATTATATTATGTCTCTACCTATCATTAATATCCCCACCACTTCAACTATTATTATTGCGTTTGTTCGCTAAATACAGCGTCTTCAACTCCTCTCCCATATTATGTATGTATTAATGCCAGTGTCAAGACAGGAGGATTGGAGGATATGATTTGCTTATGCTTGGGCAATCCCCCTTACCAAGCTCCTTTTAAACTGAACTTGCCAAGGCAACTCAAAAAACTGCAAATTCATTAAACACCTCAGTCACTAACTCATATGCCTCCCTCTAGCACTCAGCCTTAGCCCGTTTCCGTACCGCTAACTGTGCATTATATTGTTTACGACGAAAGGTTTGATTTTTATGTTATAGTTTCAAGTTGCAGGGAAGCTCAGGCGATAAATATCAAATTGAAACATGATCACAAGTTGAAAAAAAAATTCAAGTGCTGACAGGCTACATAATGTGCCACAGATAACTCATATCATATCCCTGTGGGTTGTTTCGTCTTTGTTCAGTTCAGGCTGCAGTACAGTGAAAGCAAGCGCGTGTGTCAGCTTACAGCTCAGTTCACACCAGATAGTTATCTTCCAATAAAAAAACAATTATCGGTGAATATCATTCATGTTTTGGATCCAAGTTTTTATCTATTGTTCTCAATTATCATAATTTCAAATTATATTCTTTTTTTTCGAATTGAAATTAAAAAGAGAATAGATTGTAATGGCCCTAACTGGCCACTAAATGTCTGTGTGGCTGGCCTCAACTGGGACTGGAAAGAAATCTGCATGTACTTGAGTTTTAAACAGCTCTCTATTGCAAACCGACACAATTTAATCTACTTATTATTTAACCTATCGTCTAATTCTTGTGGTCTGGGGACTCTGACACGTAGTAAATAAAACCACGAATATCAGCGAATCTCTCGCCTTTTGACTGCCTTTATCTGCAAGCGTTTTGTGAGAAAAAAAGACCTGAAATCCTACTCACAGCATATAACATTGATTAAAAGGCAAACAAAAGCTAATTTCATCCAATTTAGCATGGATTATTCGCTGGCTGAATTCGAATAATCATTTGTTTGTCAAGAAGACACAAAGAGCCACTCTTCTAGAAATAAATAGCTATAGTTTGTTAGAGGAGCGTGCTAGTGCTTACATGTAAAGTTCGACTGTCTCATGTATCCACAGCCATTCAGCCAATTATTCAACAACTCATGAAAGTCAATATCAGTGTATTTATAATTATCATTAACGTCAATTTCTTCACCTCCAACACCGTTCTCGTTGAGCATCAAAAGCAGAGCCAAGGTCAAGACGACAACAAGTGCTAAAATAATCCAACACCTATCCCTATAAAAGTGTAATCTTTAATAAAACGATTCGAATCTCTCGAGCCATAAAGTTACTTGTAAAGAAACTTGTAAAGTTATTTTAACTTGTCAATCTAAATTATCTGAAAGCATTTATAGCATAGCTGGTGATATTGCTATGCTAATCCCCTTATCGTTTTCTTCGTATGAACTGTTACGAACGACGCGAATGAAGAAAAGAAGAATTGAAAAATCATACATCTGAGCATCTTTAACTCAACAGGTGTGGAAGAACTCAACTCAATCCCCAATACTGTTCCCATTTGTTAGTTGATCTTAGCTATTTAAAATAACTACAATGCATCAACAGCGCTCCACCAAGGAATTTTATAGGCGTTCTCCTACTCGACATGCTGGCAGTAATGAGACGTCAGCAGACTCTCCAGTTGGTAGTCACAGCAATATTGGTGCTAAGCCCAGTTCCGGTGGTGGTGTGAAAAGGTTTCTGAATCGTGCGTTTGGCACAAACTACTCCAAAAAGTTTCTCAATAATACTGACAAAGGGACTTCCGGACCCAACTCCAAGTTTTCCCGATCTGAGGAAGATGTGAAATCCATTTCCCGTATTGGGAAGGGGAGTAACCGTAATCATCCAATACAGAACTCCAACACCAGCTTGCCCACGATCCATCAGGAGAACGAGGAAGCTGCAAAGGTCATTCATAACGAGTCTATGAAACTCGGAGAGAACCAGGTAGAGGAGGAATCTTCCGAAGCTCCTGTTTCAGTGGCGGCTGCCGTCGCAGCCTTTGAAAAGGGTCAGAATTTGGAGACTGACAGTAACGGGGCGACTTCTCCTACCAGCCTTAGCAACTCTAAGGGGGTTATAGGAGGCAGTAAAAGTGTTTTGAAACCTGGAAAACCCATCCCATCAGCAAATATGGGGAATACGTGCTCCTACAATGTGAAGCAGGCTCATGATAATCATCAGCAACTGCAGCAGAAGCCGCAAGCAATTGACTTCCCCGATATCAATATCTTAAAGGTAAGGAAAATGTATTTTCAGATAAAAATGGAAAGCGAGACTATTTCGAATATAAAGAGATTCTTAGAAATGGATTCTTAATTTAATCACTGGCTCCAATTTGCAATTATTACATCTAGGTTGCTTGTTAGGCGAAATCAAGTCGCAATATGATTTGACGATTAGCATTTAAAAAAGTTAAATATAGACAGATTAAGATTTAAGAGGCAGTTTCAGGCTAATTCAATGGAAGAAGACTGATTCGAGAAACCGTTCTCATCCCTGTTGACTTGCTTTAATGGGATTAATCCTTTTAAATGAGTAGTTATTATTATTCTTTTGCCTCTTTTACTAGCTACGATAATCCTTTTTTATTGTAATGACTTTTAGCATCTTCATAATGGCAAATGGAGTACTTGACTTGATTTTGGCTAATCAAGTTGCAAATACATTTACTCCACTATTTTAGTGTAGATAAAAGCTCATGGATTCTGTCTGGATCCACAATGCCGTTCTGCATATGAATTACATCCGCCTACATACATAATCTTATGTAAGTACATGTCCGTCCATGTGTGCCAGGGCTTTAAATGACGTACATGCTAATCTGGCACCGGCTGAGGATAAAAATCGTTCCTCCTAAACATGTGCCGAATGTTTTAATGACATGACAGTTGTGCTTTCCAGCTCAATTTGATATATCAATTCACTTCAGTTAATCTTTTATATGAAAAGAATTCGGCCTTGCTATTTGTTAAATCCCAATTTACTTGTGTATGTGTTCCGGTAAAAATGTCGATCTTTTGCAGTTTAGTTTTTTTTGGCGTGCTACAATTCCTCCAGAGTCAATGACAGACGGTAATTTAAGAATTGTCAATTTTCATGGACAGTTGCATGAATTACACAGCAAAATATAACTGTCATAAACAACGTCATTAATACGTCATCGTTGGGGATCGTTGGCAGTATCACTTTGCCCCACTAGTCTAGCCAAATAAATTTTATCGTGTGCTATGTATTTTTGTTTTTCGCAGAAAAATAAATAGGTCAATAGGGACAATATTGTTTCATTTATACTTTTGTCTAGTGAATACTTAACAAGCACAATCTACAGACCATACTATGAGCCGACAATTAAAATTAGAATAGTTCCAACTAATCTTTGTAAATGGATTATAAAAAAAACAGTGTTTTCCTTCAGCACATGTGGGAGCTTCTCCGAAAGTAGAAATTCTCACGTTATTAGCAAAACACAGAATTACAATTAAGATGCTCAGAGTGAATGAGAAACGGGAGGAATATTGGATTAGTCATTTCTATGAATGATTCATCACCTGAAATTCACCTTAGCAAATAAGCCATCTATACCTACTTATAATATGGAGGAGCTCCATATAATTTTCTTTCATACTCCATCCAAATAATGTCATCATCATTTTGAGTGGTCTACACACCACACAGGACCAGAAACTAGTTAGTTGGGAATTGGCAACTAGCCTATGAATTTTTCATTCTATATTCCTAGTAGTGCTGTAAGTGGCAGTTTGAATTACGTAACCGCTTCTATTACACTGCGATAATAAAAAACGGCTCCGGTTCTCGGATTAGAGTGCAGGTGTGTATCATCAACATTTGAAAGAAAAAAACGGACGGCTTCTAAAAAAAACATAATATTTCTGCTTCAAATCATAATATCTCAATCCATTCATACACATTTCAGATCCTATTACATATTTATGCATATAGCCGGAGATTCAATATTTAGAAGATTTTTTTTTCGCAGCCCATCCTCCTAAATCGTTATCCCAATCACTGCAATGTAAAAGAACAATAAGAATGTGTATTCGAAAGTGGGAAAAAAAAAATCTCACAATCTCTGTACGCTAGCAAAAAAGGGAGGTATGTTTTTGGTGGGACAGGTAGGAACAGGCCAAAAGATCAACTCGACTCTTATGGGAAATAGTTATAGAAAATGAGTTGAGTTAAATGAGCAGCCTATTATTATAGACTTGTACTGCTCTCCAGCTAGTCCAGAGTCTTTATAAGATTCCGCTACCTTGCAGCAACTATTCGCCGACGATCCTCTTCAATAAGCTGGATATAAAAATAGTTGGGATCTAAACCCTAAAGTAATCAGTGCGACGCTGTGGAAACACATTCTGCAAATAAGATTGAGGCACATTTTTCTTCCACCCTACCTAACTTACAAATATAAGGCGTGAATGTGCCATCATCGTATCATCTAGCTAATATTTAGTTGTCGAAAAAACGTAGCCAAGCAGGAGTGAGTGGATTCTAGGCAAACATCTAATATAGTATTTATAACATATACTTTTCGCTGAAGGCTATTTTAGCATAGCGCCACAAACAGTGGATCGGCATGGCAAACGCCATGGGATGCGATGTGGAATTGTCGCATGTAAAGTATAAACATGATTATGTTCATCTTTAGCTTTCGGAGGAATATATTGGCTTTGCTCTCTCCCTCTCCACTCCACATGGTTTTCATTCAACTTTATTTGCTCAGACACAAGCCAACATCTTTTTTTTTCGCGTTATTCTTATGTAAGAGCACTAACTGTAGAGACAGAAACTGGGAGCGCTCTCATGTGCCGGAATTTCTGTATTTTTTATTGTATTTTTGTCTCTCCTCCTTTTTCCCTTTTTTGTCTTAGAACCCAGGCCTGGGTTCTCAACAATGTAATGTGGAAAGACTGGAAATCTTCTGCGGAGATGTCTGTGATGAACACTACTTGTGTGTTAAAATCGAACAATGTTTTTTTTCTTCTCCCTGTTCGTCTCTCCATGTCAGTAACATTGTACTCTAGGAACTCTCATGGAGGATACTGCATCAATTTGCGAGGTTTTTTTTTTCATATTGCATACTTGGTATTACTGCTACTTCCATTACAGCTATGCGGCATTGTATTGTATGGCTATATTGTGTTGGATGGTTTAGCTGCTTGATTAAGTTTATGATAATTCAATACAGTGTTGAGAAGTTTTCAACAGATCGCATCGTGTTTCATATGTACTTGGCTTGCCGTTCTGCAGATATTCCTTATTTTCCAACAATGGAGAGCAAATGCATCGATGCACATTTACTTGTTAATATCATGTCCTGAAAATCATGATTGTACTGCTGTATGACTCTGACCACTAAACCACATTTTCTTTAGATTGACGCTGACGGACTTATGGACTTGCTCTGTGAGTCCATTTGGCGAAGAACTTTTGGTCAGCTCAAATAGCCATGTAGCACACACAAAGTAGCATCATAGTTAGCTCGAGTTATTGGGAATGTATGAAAAGTATTTAAAATCAGATGCGTTGCGTTGCTGCAGACAAACAGCGAAACCAACTCACTATTTACAAGCCATTATCTAGCAATATCCACTTTTTTTTCTATAAAATCGAGCTTGTAATTGAGCATGGCAGTGGTTCGTAAAGTTAACTCCTGTACTTTGATCAGATAGAGGGGAACACGTTTTTCTTTCCGTATTACTAGAATGGTGTAATCTTTATGCTGGAGCTGTAACGTTGTTGGGTAATACGATGTTAAATGAACATTATTAGTTTTTGCCAGTTGTATAGTTGTACATATTTTTTTGAGAAAAGTTATAATAATGATGATGATGATACAAGAAAAATTATAGAGATAGACGTTGTCTGCCCATATGAAGAGATGTTTCCCCTAAATACCTTTTGATTGTGCTTGCTGCAGTTAATAATTACGGGATGGCTTATTAATCCACTGGCAACCCTATATCATAGCATTGCTACCTCTAACTTGCTTTGGTTTAAAGTATTTACATTCTCCATTACCTAGTTAAGTCTGAGCGAAAACTGACTTTTCCATAACTCCACATTGAAATGCAAAGTTGATGGAATGCAATGATGGAGCAAGGTGTAGAAACCCATCTAGCCATTAGTCCATGATATTTAGCGCTCCTTACATGATTAACCATGTAGCCTTGATAGGTAGCTGGAATATCAGAGTATGGGAACGTTTTTGTGCGAAAATGAGTCCCATGGAAGGATGCATACCCAAGACAAACAAACAGAGGAGCAAAAATATCCAACTAATCCAGCAAAACTACATAACTTTATTGCATATGTGGAGATGAAGAGTGTGCAGAAACCCATTTAAATCCTGGCTTTCTAACTTTTCGCTCTTTATCCGCCCTCTGAACACGTCCGCATCAAGTCAGTTTATGACCGTCTCAATAAACTGAGAAACCAGATTCACCAAAAAATTTACTTTTTCAAGCCAACTTGGAGTTTGCTCCATTGTCGTTGTCTGGCTAACCACATGAGACATGAGACATCTAGAATAATGACACTGTCAGTGAAAAGGTCCATGGTATTCCTGGTGTGTGGCTTTGCCTCCTCATCATCACTTCATTATTATTGTTGTTGTTAATATTAGTGCGCTACCTAATTTAACAAAGAGGCACTGCCAACTCGCTCAACTGCACTGTATAAATCGAGACCGTTTTGAAATTACGTACAGGCGCAAATAGGATCTGTTTGAGCTGGAGTTTTGCATAGACGAGGATAGATTCAGCAATGTATATCCAGAGCTTCTTAGTCTCATGAGAGCCGAGAGTTTTACTTACGAGTTAGAATGTCTGAAGTGATCCTAATGGTACCAGAAAGGAGAAGCTTGCTCGCGAAAATAGACCTGCCTCGCAGACATTGGGCACGTTTACGCAATACATATGCAGACCAACAACGATGATCAACTCGTGTCAGAAGCATATTTGATTTGAGTTGGCAGCGAAAATTAGCGACAGTAGGAAGGTAGCAACCGGTCAGTCAATCAGCGAATTGAGATAATCTGGAGAGTCAAGAGTTGGATTAAAATGATTCAGTCTCGTGTTGTTCTCAATGTAGAAATTATTTTGGGAGGTTTCATCCCATGCAAAAATTAATTGGGAAGGAACTGTTGCGAGTTTGTTGATTGTGAATTTACGGTAATTGGTGTACTCTAAGGATAGTGATCTGAATGCTGTAGTGGATATTTTGCAGATGGGAATTAAATCGTTGTGAATTTTTGGGGTTCGCCTTTGTTCCTTTTCGTTGTTGGTAAAGTGAACTGTCAATTTTTGATGTGCTGTTTAAAGCTACTTGTTCATGTTCACGTCATAATTCATAAAAAATTCATAGAGCTTGCAAGGTACTAGCTATATTGTTGAAAGCTTTCACTTGACTTGTGCGACAGTTTTGGCTCGAAAGACAGTCTGTCCGGTATTGCGGTAGTTGGGCTACGTGAAGTGATTAATGAGCAATTTCTAATACGACGCATTCTTCAATTCCACAGAAATTAATCGTCTGAAAATTCTCCCGCGGTACAAATATCTACAATTTTAATTTATTCAATGAAAATGTGCTAGTGACATATTCTTCCTATTGTTATGCCGTCGCCTGAAATATGCTCTGCTTATTTTCAGGAATCGGATTTAAGGAACGAGCTTCCCAACCAAAACTTGGATATTCCTGACCCAGCGTTACTGAACAGCAGCCTAATGGTTCTCCACACAAACAACATTAACAAGGTAGGCAACCCTTTCCAGTAGCGATAAGCTTGATGTCACTTTCATGTATGAATACAGTCACAAAGTGAAAGTCCAAGCAGTCATTGTCAAGAAAGGAGATAATGTATGCAAATAATTCAGACATATTACTTTGATGGACTGCATTCTGCACCATTTATGAAGCCATAGGCTCTGAGCGTCTCATGACATCCTTAGTCCATTCAAAAGCAAACAACAACAGAGATTTATTTAATAATTTCATTCATTACATCAATCCCATCTTATATAAATTGTACGCAGTGAAATCTCAGTCTTCATATGTGAATGTGAATGGATGATCTTTTAACCATGATAAGCTCTAATGTTAAGTGCTGGAGTAAATCACGGTTACATACATACACGCTTTTAAATGGTCTTCTGTGGACTCGCTATTAGTTTAAAATCCACAAGGACATACCTTATCGATCCCATATTATAAAGTGAGCATAGTATAACTAGGTATGCATGTGTCTAACCAAAATAAATATCATCAGAGAAGACACAAACTGACTGACTAAGTATGGAGGATATGCTTTACTTGTTATCCTCGTCGTTTAGGCTAATAAATAAAAGTGCCTCCCTTTGATTATGTAGTTGTCAGTTCGTACATAATGACGCAGTTAAAAGCAATGAACTATTTATTGTGTAAACAGATATGCATGCGTTTAAATATAAAGTCATGATCATGATTTATTTACTCACGAACGAATTCTCTGATAAAACTCGTATATTTAAAAATGATAATGTCATTAACGAAATGAGTATGCAAATATGTTTGTATTCAATGGGGTCTATGATATGTGGCCAATATCCATATCCCAATATCATGCTGGCATCCCTATTGTGCTACAATCCGCAAATATGTATTTAAGTATCCCTTTGGTGGAGATCTTAAATTCTGGTAGATCATATAGGTAATTTTTCTGTGGCTCATTATCATCAGCAAGCGTTGGAGCAGCCAGCGTGGCAGCACGCAAATTGGCAGAGTAGGTAATTGGAATGGAATCCTACAGTTAGGTACTCACTCACGTTGGATCTGTAATTAATTGTCGTGTCCTTTTTTTTATGCAACTGATGTATGTGTGGAATGGTGCGGTTTGTCTGGAATGAAAAAAAGGGGATTGGGTTGAGATAAATTCATGGAAGGAAATTTTAAGTACTAAAAATCCATGATTGAAGCCAAAAATGAAATTGAGCAAGCACTAAGTAATTTGCGTTTTTTCTAATATTTTTACGTTTATTTAGCAATTTGAACTAAAACGAGCAATTAAATGTCGGATAACACTAAAATAAATTTTGGACCCTGATAATAATCATAAAAAAATAATCACAAGGAATCTTTGCAAATATTTATCCCCTATTACGAATAGTACTGTTCATAGGGCAAAATTAGTTTATCAGTTTCTCCGTTTTTATTATTATTTTATAACTCATCGGATTAATTGGCTGAGATTTTTGATGAATATGTGATAATCATTTCGCATGTCCATAGCCCGCAGGCATTTTCCCTGTTGGGAAAAACATGTGCGAAGCTGCATAAGCGTAGGCTTTCATCAAGACGTAAATGCTGCTAAACATAAACCACGACGGTGGTACCGTCCACTGGCAAAGCATCTGATTTATAATACCTTCAAGGATATGAAGGTCTTGCCCTTGATGTAATGTGATAATTATGCGATTAAATTTACATTTGCAGAAAGCTCATTAAAAGTCAGGCAGCAAGTAGAAATGAGTCTTTCAGAGTCTTGGAATGGAACAAGAATATGGCACTGTTGGGTCCGATCATTTTTTGGAAACGAAAAGGTTGAGGTTATGTTAGGCATAGTTCGTTGCATGATAAGCTGTTGTGATGAGTATTTACAAACGCAGAGTTTGCCTCTGCTCATCATCACCATCTCATCGTATCATCATCCTTTAGTAAAATTTTGCATTCATTAGTCAAATTTTTATTGAAGTGATAATTGATAATCTAGAAGTGGAACGTAGGGGGAGGTTTTGCGAGAGAAAAAATTCTGACTTTGTTAAAAAAAAACCTTTTTATTGACGGTTTATACTCATTGGAGCTGACTTACTAATAAATAGTTAAATAAAGTTTTATTGTGGCATGAAAGGGCAACTTTTGACTCAACATTATGACCATGTTTTATGCGAGCCTGAAAGTTTGCTCAAGGCTGATTCTAAACTCCACCGCAACGCAAAACTAACTAATCAAATATAAAAAAAAGCATTCATGGACGACAGAATAGAGCGTCTTTCTTGGCAGAATATAAAAATTTCATTTAGAGATATAAACAGCTTAATATAAATGTTTTCAAAGGAGAGACGAAACCAGAGTTATAATTGCTCCTGGCTCTAAGCACAATACGCTTATGTTCTGTGAGAATTCAAGGTGGTCTCTATCTAGTCCCTGGTCATAATTAAGTTGATCAATAAAGGAAATTTAAAAAAAAATATATAAGTATATCTGGAGCAGGGATAAAAACTTGCTAATTCAGTATAGATAGTTTTTTTGTAGCTTTATTGCTGGAAAAGGAGCTGTCGGTGTAGTTTATGAATGGGGATCTCATATTAAGGTACTAATTATGCTTACAGGAATAGATATCCTCAAACTGATTGCGACTTTGAGAAAAAATATGGTACAAAATAGCAGTTACCTATTTTATAACATAATTTTGTTGGGATTGTCTTCAGTGTGGATGAAAAAAGTTGAACAGTTTATCTTGCTAAATGCCTTTAAATGCTAATACTTATAGGATTCTTTTATATTGGCAAATTTTATTTTCGCTGACGATAAACAGATATTTATTTTGCTAATTCCAATTTCGCAATTTTTTGTCTGCACTCGCACTCCTGGGGAAAATGATGTAGTTGGGTTATTAAAAAGAGGAAATTGAAAATTTCAGATAAAAAATAAATAAATTGATAAAAATGGAATATGTGCGCTTGTTGTATGTAAGGAGAGGAGTGTTTTGCCATTAATATGTATTGACAGGTTCAATTCAGAGTAAAATTGATCTTCAATCTTGGGATGGATTTTAGACGACGATCATGTCATCCCCATCATATTAAATGTATTGGCAACTAGCTATCGTTACCACTGCTCATGTCATATGTGTACTTTCTGTTTCTATTGTAAAAATATGGGCTGGCTCATAGCTGTACATAAAAGTGGCCTTAGGGCGGATTCTGCGGTTGACGAGAGGGTGGGGTTGCAAAAGATCAGGATTCCAGGGTCATTTCATATTCTTTTCAGACTCATTTCACTTTAGATTTTTCTTTCAGATCCTCTTTTCCAATCATCTGAAGCATTCGAGTCATGCAGTGGAGTCATCATTATAGATACCGATCTATTAACTAGTTTGTTATATTCATGTTGCTCTTGCTAGCTACGCTCTCTGTTCGATCTTTACACTTGTACGATGTCGATGTGATGGTGATCATCGAATATGGAGGGATATTCGTAACAAAATGGAAAAAATATAGTTTCCAAAAATGTGCCATCACAGTTTGACTTATTTGGTTCGGCACAGAAAATAATAGTGTCGGATTGTAGTTAGGAATATTAATACTCAATTAAAGAACATGTCATCTATTAACATCTTTCGACATACCACAGGTTCAAATATCTGTTTTTGGCGTTTGTGTACCAAAAAATCAGAACTGGGAGCAGATACGCATGAGTTACATAATATGCATCATTTAGCATGTTATATCCATTACATACACCTTCAAATATCCGTAAAATTTGGTAAGATAATCGAAAATCGAATAAACAATATTTTGTCGACTTTGATGGGAGTTAAAGAGTGATCACTAAAAAAGAGTGATGTGTTGATATTTTTGCATGAATATAAATTGCTCAAATATAGGCCCAACCACATACAGAATAATCGGGCTTATCTGAAAAAATAAATGGCTGACTTTGTTGTAGTACATCCAACTGTCTTGCAAAACATGTAAACATGTAGCTTCTCAATACCCCCTGAAATGACGTCATTTTCCCTCGTCAGGTAGTTTAAAAAGAAAGAGTCCATATTTTAATTAAATTTCGTACGGTTTGTCAAGAATTTATATGACTGCAAAATGTTACGGCTCCCCTCACCCCATTAATTTTCCATCGCTTCGATGGGCCACAGCAAAAAGAGAGCCGAAGACCGAACGGGCCACTCAATTCATCAGGTGGAAGGGCGCTATCATTCCCGTTTTTATAATCATGCCATGCCCTTTCACAAAAAAAAGTTAGCGTAGCGTAATAAACACCGGGTTTTGATTTTAATGGTGTCAACAAACCAGAATATTTTGGACACTGGGATGAAAAGCTATCAAGAGAGACGGGAGACCGAACGCCATTTCATACTTATCTTAAATGTCTATTCAATGCATAATCTACTTCAGCCTGAACCCCATTATCTTCACGACTATGACGAATACATTGAACTAGTTATGCAAAATAGGAACTGAACATAACTGAATCTCTAATTTAATACGTTATTAGAGCCCTTAGCAAATAAATTTATTCCTCAAACGTAACCTCATCCTCGACTCACAGGCAACAGCTAATTTTTTCCCAAATATAATTTTCAAATCTACTTAATTCCATTGCACTCATGTGCTTCTTCTTACCAGACCATTTAGCCAACTCTATCATGATAGGGAGGAGGAAAGGTACCAAAAAAGATATATAATTTTGCATTAGACTGTTTACAATCCTCCTTTCCATACATGACCACGCAAGTCTTGGGGAAGTTAGCAACCCAGCCGGATTGATCTTCTTCTTGATCATATCTATTTATCTATTCATTCACGTTTTCAGTTGAATGGGCTTTCAACTTTATATTTATGCAGTGGTGATAATGCCTTTGGCATATCCTTAGCTTTTTTTCATTTCTGTCAGCGTGCGATTCCCCCCTCTCTCTCTGCAGAGCATTTAATGTTGCATATAATTCACATCTTCATCAGATTAACTTACATCTTCGAGTTGACAACATCTTGGAGTGAACATCACCGTCATCTGCAGTGCACTTTGTTGCATTGTTGTTGTAGGAAATTGGTCGGCTGTGTAGCCAAATCGAATGTGCACGTTTCTTTAACCCTTCTTGAAACTATCTTGAACAGTTCGTCTCTCCACTTGCGCTGCTGCACTGGCTGAAGTTGGTGAACTCTGAGGAGAAGGCTGTACGACTCTTTTTTGTATGAGTGCTAACTCCAAATGTGCAAATAAGTAGGGAGACATCATTCACTTTTCTCGTGGAGCTTTGAAAGTGGGAAATGTAACGGGAGAGAGGAGCCATAGTCATATTGAGCTATGCGAGACATAACAGCCTCAACGCAGTTGTGTTACGTTCAGTGATTGAAAATTAAAAGACATGTTAGTATCCATAGTGGGGTTATGTATGATAAGTACAGGATTAATAATTTTAAAGTGTCCTTTTTAAAAACGCAACATCCTTCCAAGAAACTTGAAACCAGAGAGTAATAAGGATGCAGACATGAATGGTTTCTCATCTGAGAATTTCATGTGGAGCCTAATAACTCCAATATATATGGCAATTGTATCGTCTCCATCATTAGTGTTTCCGGATTTATTTCTTAAGATAGCCCCTCATTCCATTCATATTCGTGAGAAATCGAAAAGGAGAAACGGCTAAGTAGTTATCCATAATTGCCCTTTTGGAATCAGGAGATAATGCTGTCTGATAGAAAAATACCGCTATAAAGTGGGAGACATGAGTTGATTGGAACGTCGTCACCACATTAAAACTGTCGTTATAGGATTATTTTTAATGGGACATGGATGGGAGAAAATCATAACAGTTTCGTGCGTCCCTGATATCATTGTCAACACAGAGTTAGTTTAATCCAGTCCAACTCCATCCAACCATGCAACTTAATTTGCAACGTCAGTAGTAAAGCCAGATAGTCATATAAAAGTTTTTTTGCTGGGACGCCGACGACGACGTGGTGAATCACACTGATTCAATAGTAGGTTGAATCGAGTTCATTCAATCTTTGCGACCTAATGTCTTTCCGAAAAAAAGGCCAGCATTTTTTACATGGCTACTTGGCTACATTCTGGTAGCACGAGCTAAGTATTCGTATTGTATGGGTACATATGCACCTTCCCATTTTCAAATGTCGTCTTAACGAACATCTTAAAGGATAAAAGTATACTTTTGAATAAACAGGAGGGGTGATGTTGACTTTTTTTCATCTTGTTTTATATATACATATAGTGCTGAAGGCGTATGGAAATTTTTAATATGCTCTAGTCCTAACGACTTCTGTAAGGCAGTTTTCATATTGATCATGTACCTAATTTTGTTTACTTAAGATTGTGTCTTGAGAAAAGAAGACAACAATTCCCTGGGTTTGTTATGACCGTGTCAGTTGGCAGTTTGGAATGGGGGCCCAAGGAAGGATTTCAGATGACAAGAGAGTATCATTTGTAAAAATGTTTTAGCTTGATTTTCTCAATATTTCCAATATACATACGCTATGAAAGTTTGGAACGCGATGGGGTTCTGCTATAAGAATATATTTATATTAAATATGCTCGTTATCCATATAAACACTTAAGTAACCCAAATCACACTCAAATGGTTTTGAACTTATAGACAAGTATAGGGAAATAATAGCTTATTTCATTGGGAACGTGGTAGGAATGCAGGGAAAAAGTTGGAAGGGGAAATGCAGATTACAACAAAAATATATATAATGTTGAATCCAATTCTTGCCAAAAAGTTTCAAAGCAAAGGACTTTGATATCATGATAGTTGGCTTCTTCCTAGTGGGAATGAAAGTGAGCAAAATGGAGCTAGTGGCGTAGGCATTTCCCTGTGCGTTGCAAAATACGACGCTAGAATAAAGTTAACTTTGCATTCTCAGTGTTACCTGTAGCCATGATATGATAAGGTGGGGAGAAAAATTTATCCCTCAAAATAAATCATAGTCTGGTTTTAACAAAAATCTGTGAAATGTTCAAAATTGTGGAGACTGTTCTCATGAGCATTCACAGAACAACTGTAGAGAAATGATTAGGACGAATCCAATCAAGTTTTGGGTGTCAGCCTAATAAAGCCATGCAGGTCTTTGGCGTAAATGGAGTAGTAAAGTGAACTCAACTTGTGTGGATCATTCTCGTATTGTCATAATAATCCAGAATATTTATCATCCACGATGAATGATTCAAGCAATTATTGCTAAACCAGCAAGAATCTCCTCAATTAAATCTTTCCAACTCGTTAAAATAGCAACTGGGGAAGGAAGGGGATTATAGTGGATTCATTCATTAGCCTTTTTTACTATGATCGTATCCACTCGTATCGTATATGTGTGAGCTCCTCTCCGGTTAAATGTACACAGTTGGCATTTCAGCCTTTGCCAGAGTTGACATGATTGGAAATCAATCAACTTATATTTCATTTGCATCAATCAAATAACAGGATTAAGTATTCAGTAGCATATTTTTATACACATGTGCAAATCAGTGCGTGCTGTTGGTTGTTACAGTGAAGCGCTGAGCTAGTGGCAATGCCGAAAGGGAAGAGATTTGGACCATTATTCCCATATCATGTTAGATGCAATGACAGTAATAATTTAAAGTTTGCATAATCACTTTTTATTATTATTACATTTGTCTTTGTGGCATCCACAAAAATAATCCTCGCTGGATGGTTCGAAGTTTTTCTATTGCAAAGGAGAGTAGTTATACATGAGGTTTTTTCTCTAATGGAATGGATGTGGTTTTTTAAAAAGATTATCAAGGTCTTCTTGTTGAGTTCGACTGGTGCAATGTGGCTTGACCATATTTTGCATAATATGTGATCATTACGTTTAAGACAACTTTTCTCAACGTGTGTTTCGCGTTTGGTGCGTGCGTGGGCAGATAACTCATTTTTGTCGTTCGTTAGTAATCTGAATATCTTTTCCCCCTCCTTATGTGCACTTATCGTATGTGTGTCTGTGAAAATTAAATGAAGTATTTTGCTCTCTATAAAAGAGCAAGTTAAAAGTAATTAAGGGGAACTTGGGTGTTCCTCTTTGTACTTGTTTTTCTCAGTTTAATGTGAACATCAATGAATATATTATGCTAGAGTTTGTTCATTGTTTATAAATTACGTGACAAGCTATCATAATCAAAAAAAAAATCAGCATTTAGCTCTTCTATATATTTGCAATTGACTGGGTGCTTTGTTTATATTGGGCTGAACTGAACTGAGGGGGATTGAAGAGACAGAAATCATATATGTGCAATAATAATTGAGATTTGATCAACGGATACGATAGGATGAGATGATGGGCATGGCCAATGTTTTGTAGCGATTTTGTGATACGTTTTTACAAAGAGTATTGAAGAGCCAAATGACGATATTGCTATTATTGCGAGAACGATGATGCGAGCTCTAGTTTTTTTCATATAGTTTTTCTTTCTAGTTTGGCGTGGTTGGTGGTGATGAGGTGTCATCTCAATTAAGTTAAAAGTTACTGCTTGTCCATTCATTCAGTTTTGGTTGTTGAGTCTTGATGGTTATTACTCTCATTACTGGTTTTGATTGGGATCAAACAACACAGCCTTTCCAGTCGATCAAATATTCGCAAAGTTTGCAAAGACAGCACATGGCTGGTTTATAAAAGTGATTGATGTGGCATTGATTTTCGTATACTGAAGTGATTTACATCACAGCAAAGTGATTTTTGTTTTCTTTGGTGATATATACTTTCTTGGGGGAAAATGAGCAGCAAAATGTTCAAGACAATGTTGAAAAGTGAAAGTGTGGACTCGGAGCCGGAGTCTCTCCGTGCGATGAACGAGCTGAGTATGAGCAAGAAGCCGAAAATATTTCGGAGGAGTGTCACAGTTCCAGCGGAAATCACCTCGTCGCTAAGGAGTGATCCTGATATTATGGACATGGACGTATATGAAATGGTAATTTAAAACAGACACATGTAGCATGCTCATAAACCAAGTTTATTGTCAACTCGATCCAATTAAATTCTTACAGCTAATTGCATTTCTATATCTGTCTGGGTAATTTCGCTAACTATATTTAGCATGTGATCATATAATTTGATAATTACATGTACTCATGTACGTTAATGTCAAACGTCTTTTGGTGACATGTGAATTAATCACGTTTTGTTGAACTCCAATTAAAGTTGTAAGATTAAATTGGACAAAATAATTAGGTATCCATGGGTTTATACTCTAGCCAGAGCAAGATGTGACTTGGTCTTAGGAGGACATTTTATGATTTTGAAATGCATCCCGTCCACTTATTATTCCTTTACGGTTGTTTCCTTTCATAGTTGTGTGGAAATTTAAAACTTGAGCGAAACGAACATCTTTTTTTATGGCAATCCTTACTGCAGAAACGCATGCATGGTTGAATGCCATACTTGCATATTCCATATTTACAGAATTGGACTAGAACGTTAGCGAACAAGTTTCATAATTTGAAATGAAAAGTCAACCCACGCAAAAATATCCATTTCGATCCTCTTGTAGCCCTTCAATTTACAAGTGGAGTTATTACAGTGCTCTTTTGGTGACTGTATGTCACCCTGGGCCATTCCTAGAAAAAAAGTGAAGAAACTAAAGTTTTACTGCCAGGTTTGATTCATCTATCCATATCCTTCTGCTACAATTCGTCAGCGCAATATAGCGCCCCTAATGAGGAAGTCACAACAGGTGGTCAATTGTTACGTTCAGCGCAAATTAGGCAGTAATGTCTGAGAGGAGCTCAGGTGCTAGACTTGATTTTGCCTTATTTGACCACGCAACATGTAGATGGGGAGTATGATTATTATGAACAAGGAAAAATCATCAGCATATTGAATAACCTGTGGAGTGCCGAAACTCATGACTAGGTGACCTTTATTTTTTTCCACATTAAAGCGCATTATCTTTTAAAAACGTTTTGAGGGTTGGAGGGAGGAAAATGGAGGTGATTTTAACTTCATTAAAAATCTTGCTTAGTTATGGAAAGGTACACACAAATGGTAAATTTGATATCTTGGCTCATTAGCATCTGAGATGAGTTTTTATTGTTGTGCGGAAATCATTACAATAAATTCCGGGACTCTTCCGAAATAGACTTTTGAGCGTTTCGCTTTCAAAAATAAAAATTAGTCACAAGACGACTCACACATAAAATAAATTGATTTCTTCGTAACATAGCACTATCATCAATGTTGCCACGCATATTGCTCATGTATATTCCAAGTCATCTACGAGCTCGAGCAGAATATATCTGAAGTATTTGCAAACTGATAATTTTTATGGCTTGCCACAAATTGCCGGCCCATAAACCTCAAGTGGAATGAGCAATAATAAATTTTGCATTGATGCACCCACTGTGAGAAAATAAATTACACTAACGAATATTATTTACGATTAAGGGATAAATACACTCCTGCCCGGAACCAATCTTCCGTCTGGTAACTGAGCAAAGCTCATAAAATCCTCTCAAGCCATGCGTACGTATTATATCATGCTTAACGACAGTTTCAAAGTTATTTATTTATTTATGACAGTATCTTTATCTTTGTCAATCGGCCTCACTTTAAAAGTCACGAGGCTCTCCGAAGCAATCTTCCTAAAAGATATTATATCGCTAAGGGATGGGCCATGTACGTTCTTGCTTTTATGCGTACACGCTCGTGTCTCTTCTAACTCGTCTAAATGGACATCATAAACATAAAATATGTACTCGTGTGCGTAGATGGTTGTAATAAACTCATTAAAGCTCTTTGAAAACTTCAGCATACAATTACCAGGGTTTCTATATAGCCTCTTGTCATAAAAAACAAAACTAAAAATTACCTCATTCATATGCAGAGGGAAGAGTGCTTTAAAAAAAATCCTTCAACCATTTAATGAAAAGTTGAAATGAGGAAGCATCTGGAAGAGGAAACTGCGCAGATTAATGTGTCAAGACCAGAAGTTCTCATTGTTTTCCTTCCTACTCCATTTACGGCTGATGTAACAATACTCTCCGCCAGCCAGATTAACAAGTTGAGCCAACTTCTGGATTACCTGAGTAATGGAGTAAGACAGACGTAGCGTTTCGAATGGATTCAGTTCGGTTTTAAAAACTTGCCTTAGAAAAAATCTTGGTTCGTGTTGACGGCAATGCTAATGTACAGGGATGATTCAATGCGGTTCTGGCAAAAAAAAAACTTTAAAAGTCAAGAAAATCTTGAGGAGTTTCTAACAAGGAGAAAGAATGTGGCTTCATACACGTGTGGATATTTTTGTCCATATTTGGAAGCGTGGCAGAGCTCATCGTCTCCGTCACTGCATTTGTTGTAAAAGATGCTTCCTGACTATAAGACCAGGATATGAGGATGACCATAGTCCTAACTTACCTGTTTCCAGCAGGGAATTCTACAAACCAGAGCTATTTTGTTCTAATTGTTGGATCTTCATTGACAATGACAGCATCAGTGTGGGCTGAAACGGTAATAACTCCACATTCACTTTAATGTGCATGAGGCAACCGCAGCCCCCTAATTGTAGGTTTAAAGCGCTTTAGAAACTTAAAAAGAAAAAAAAAGTGTAATAAAACAAGCGGCTCATAAAACATTGTTGAACAGGATGTTCAGGAAAAAGATCGCTTCTCATAAGCCTGGGCTGGAATTATTGTCATTGTTGATGGAGCTGCGTGGAATGGCATTAGCAAGAGGAACAGGTCATGTCATAATATGGAGATTATGCAAGGAAGGACTAAGATAATGATAGAATCCCACACGTTTATAGAAGGAAGTGAGAAATACTTTTAAAGAACTTATCCTCTTTGCTAATGGCATTTTAAACAAGGTTTTTGGGCTGACTCTGAACGCTTTAGAAAAATTAGCAAGTACAGCCATTAACGTATGAAAATAGTTGACATGTGTGGAATTCCTGATTATTTTATACTCCTTTTTATCCACTTATCTGTAATTCATGATATCATGAGGATGACTCATGTCATTTTTGCAGAAGATTACCAAACCTTAAAATAGACTACACATGGTGGAACTCTCTGCTATATGGAGTCAATCAGTCAATCATCCACCTTATCTTAACATGCATACCCCAATACCTATAAACAAATAGCACAACAGATATATTGGCGACAGACAGGAGATGGGGTGATTCATTCTGGCTTTGTTGGCTTCGCGTCATATCACCATTCTCCCCTTCCATAATTCCCTTTTGTCGCTCATTGACTCATCGAATAGGGCAAGTAGCGCGGTGGAGCGACATGCAAATTAAGTTGCACTGTTGCCACATCAACGGCACTCAACTCTATTTTTTTCGTGGTTTACCAACAACATGAGCTCATATATTCAATTTAGGCCTTACGTAAAGGTGGACACCGAATTAAAGTTCAGTTGACTCATCAACTCTCCATTGTTCGGCTTCGCTGCAAAAATCTGCTATTGTGCTATTATTTATGTTTAATTTATGTTATGGCTTTGCATCCCCATTGTTGAAAATATGACATATGATAGCTTGTGCCTAATCATCAAATCGTATATTGCGAAAATAGAATTTGCTTTTTGCAATCCGCCGTCCCTCTTTGTATCTGTATGCCTATATGCGTTGTAATAGGTTTCAAAAAACGGTATTAACTGAGTTCCCAAAATTCCATGCCATGTCATTCTTAAGCCTTTGATTTGATCCTGAGAATCAATTGAGTCAACTGTTTTCCATTGAATTGAGATTATTTTCAGTTCGGAAGTGACACTTGAACAAACATATTTTTGTTTTAATTCCTTTGACATTTTTTTCAATGTCATGAGATTCATCAATCCAACTGAGCCACTATTTGTAACTCTCTGCATCTCATTCTGCACTGTTTGTTTCTACTTGTTCTCTCCCCCAGACTATTTTTCAGAGGAAGTGGGTTTTTCGCTTGAAAGATAGCATTAAGAAAAGTGCTAATGATGACGAGGAGAATCCCAAATAGGTAAACGGAAATGATTAAATCCTTGCTCCAAACTGTTAAAGTAGGATATGTGTCACCGTGTGACTGACTGATGGGCTATATGGGATATACTCAGAGAGATAGTGAACTACTGCTCAAAATTTATTTGTTTGTTTGATGGACTAGTATGAAACTGCATCTTCCATTTTCCCAGCCGTAGTGCATGTCGAATGGGGAGCTAAAAACAGTTGGTTCATTGCAGTCTCTGTATGTGCAGTTGTTATCTGTGGAAGAAAAGCTGGCAGACAGACATCACTGGGTTGACGGATCTGATAACAATTAAAAGAAAATATTTCTCGAAAATACACACATATTACAAGAAAACACAACTATTATTACTGGTCCCATTCCAAGAAAATAAAGCAAGTATTTACGAGAAGCGAGAGGAAGGGATCTATGAATTTTTGCTCAAATCACAGTCAGAGTGGCATAGTTCCAGTTTACGCTCCTGTAGAAATATAAACAGACACCTTTTTTATCCTCCCCGTCGTCGTCTCCTCTCCGCTGAAAAGCGTGAGCCTTTGTCGTATTTATGACGAAATTTCGTGTTTGTTATTGTAAAACGCAGCTGAAGAAATGTTTGTTGAAGTGTTAGTGCTGGTGGCACCAGGCCTTTGTTGGGGAAGACGGGAAATGTGCTTTTACCATGCTTTCCTTCACATGCCAAAAAAACATCGAAAACGCTGAAATCGAGAAAAGCGTGCGCATCTGTCGCTGGCTCCAACCGAGTATTAGAACGGACGATATAGCATCCTATAGACGGGGTTAGTATGGGTATACTTATATCCAAAATTGTGCAAATTTTTTAAAGGCTTTACTTATCGTTTAATTAAGTTTTTTCTTCCAATTCGCTTCGAATTCGCTTCCAGATGGGAAGGTTTGAAAAGTATTTTTGAGAACTCGTATCGTCCTATATGAATGACGACTCTTAGCCAGCTTAGCCTCTTATGTGCTTCTGAATATATTCCAGGGCATGTAGGATTATCAGAAGGTATATGAGCACTAACTTAGCGTCCGAGATTTATTTTGAATAACCCTGTGTGTGAGTTTAACTCAACTTTTAGCTTATTTTGCAGGCTTGCATTTTTTTCAATTTCATATCAAAGCATCCATACTTCGCAAGCTCTCATATATATTATCATCACGCAACTATCAAATACCCGGCGATAATGTTGGCAACAGTTAGGATGGAAAGGGTTCTTTGACTCGTCAGACTTTTTTGTTGAAAATTCTTATCTTTGGATGAATATTCATCTCAGGACTTTTCTGGAATGTCATGACATGACTTTTACTTAAAGGTTTACCTTAATTAGAAACCCAGCAGATTCCTACAACTCAACCATGCATCATCCTTCTTCTAAAATAAACTTTTCAATTCTACAAAGTGCAGCACAATAGATTAGCCTATGGAGTCTTGGATATATATATTTATCCTTTTGAAGTAGTTACATTACTTGCGGATTATTTACTTTACCTAACCACCCATCCATACAGTTCAATAGGACAAACGGTAATCTGTAGTAATAACCAACTGAAAATCAAAATTCAGAAGGGGAGCTACAACATCACTCAGTCCATCGCATATATTTATATTTAAACTTGGTTATAAAGAGACTCCCCGACAACCTACGAGTGACTGGCTCGTTCGTCGCTCACTTTCTGAATACAAAACTTTACTGAAGTTTACAAAGAGGATCACCATCCCCATACTAATTGCAAGCACATCCATAGCAAGGGTTTCTCGAACGGGTAACAGAGTCCGTTACATTTCTCAGCTTATGGTTTTTCCCCTCAGCTTCCGAACACTTAAGGAAAAAAACTGAGGAGCAAATCTCATTATTACGCTGATACAGCATACATAAGCTCCTTCCAACTCATGCTGTACTTCTTTGTATGTTTTGGCAAAATCAGTTTCAGATGCCATTGCCAAATTGAGCCAAGCTATATAGGTATATAGGCAACTGTTCGAAAACTTTTCCAACGCTACATTACAAGAGTCGCTGATATGGGGGAAAGGTTTATTATAAGTTGATAGTATTTTCTTCCTTTTCAAAAAAAACTTCTCTGCTGAGCACATCTAATATATATGGATATCCTTGATACCTTAATTTTTTATGCTTCTCTTTCTCCTAAACGAACTGGTAGCGCTCTCGTAATTTTTCAGTTTCCTCCACACTTTCATCATCGCAAACATGTTTTCCCGGGGGGTAGTTACGTGCATAGTTTTAATTTATTGTCATCTTTGTGTGGTGTGTGTGCAGCGCAACGTTAGTTTAATAGTTTTATTGGTCCGTCCACCAATAATAAGTATTTGAGTGGGCAAGCGGAATACCACACAGTGTGAATTTACTTTGTTGGGGTTAACGCTATACAAAAATCATTTCAGTAGAAAATGGATAAAGATCTTCACAGCCAATATATTAACATACTTTTTTTTAATTGTTTCTAAGAATTAGAAAAAAATGACATACAAAAAGTGAATGTCGAACGGCAAGGTTCAGCTAAAAACTAGTTTCAAGTGTGACTTTCAAGTAATAATCATAACAAGTACCTTTCTTTCTTCAGATTTTATGAGAAAAACAAAATGAATCTTTCAATTTGGAATCGGTGCAGTTCAGTGCTACACATATTTGTTGTTATGTAAAGACTTCAAACTTCATCCACTGCAGCTTCATTGTTGCTTTTTCCAAAAAGATCCATGTGCATTGTGTAAAAAACTTAAAAAAAAAACTCATGTGTCACATAAAATTGATTTGGTGTAGTTGCATCCACCACAGCAGTCCAACCTTGTAAGTGGAAGTTGATATAAAGTGCTCGCAACTCCATAAAGTGCGATGTAACGATGATCTATCCTTGTTTTCGTGTGGGATTTTCTTGGATTTTCTAAATTACGTTTATGTTGTTGTTCCCCCTGTATGAGAATTTTTGTTATTCCAAAAAACAAACTCTCTCTCAAACCTGCACAAGAAAACGTTCTTATTTTTCCTTCTTATCCGAACCAATATAGCATGACATAACAATATACACACCTGCTATATACTTAAGTTTCTGTTTTCACCAAAAAAAATGGACAACCGAGTTATGTGTGTGTTTGTGTGATGGACGGATAATCTATCTAAATATATCACATTGTTGCATATATACTGATCCCAACAAAAGGAAGAAACAACAACACCCATCACATCAGTCAATGATTAGTTTCACTAAGTCGTAGATTGAGATTCGTGTTCGGAGCCATCATCATTTTACCTGTTCATGCATGCTATATGCTCTTTTTTCTATAATGGGTGCGTGCACATTCTAAAACTTTTTTTTCAATCCCATTTTCATTCCTTAAACTCGAGAATCCCCTTCCCCTCATATCAATTTTCTGATACCAGCTCTGTCCACCTCCTACATACCTTTTGGGAAGGGATAGGACGAATGCAAAATAAACGCGAAAATATGTTGTATGAGGCTGGTTAGGGTGCACAAATCTAATTATCATTTGCCATCATCCCCATCGGTCCTCTATAGTCTTAAGCATGTTATCAAGACAAAAACAATATATGACAAGCTTTTTAGAATACTTTTTCCCATGCAATTTGTGCATACACCTCCATTTTCTGAGTGTCATGTCAGGCTTTTAACCATTCACTTCCTTTATCGGTGCAAGGGCTCTTCATCACATGTCGTTTATTCCGCGTCTTAAATATCACCATCATCATCATGATTATTATGATCTCGTCATCTTTATCACTTTTTTCTTATCTTATTCTGCTCTGTGTCTAGTCAACCCGTGAACATTCCAGAACAACCGTAGGAAAACTGTGTGGGTGAAAAAATCAGCTATAGAGCGGTGATGCTGATGATGATGATGATCATCATCATCGTGATCATCCTCAGTTGAACTCCTTTTACTCTGGAGCTCTCTTTATACTTCAGGTGGTGGTGGTGTCGAGGATGATAATGATGAAGATGATGATGGTGCAGAGTTAACGTAAACAGAAGGGAAATGAGGAATGGGACACGACAGTAAAAAGGGAATTTAACTAGCGAAAATCAATAATAACACTTGTTCTCCCTCTGAAGCCGTCTTCATTTCAATAAAAATAATGATAATCTTGTCTTGTTCTAAAGAGAAAAAACGACCAACACATATATTCCTTCGGGGTTGTAACTGTTGAAATGAGCGAGATATATAATATATTTAATTTAAATGCAAACCATCCCTCATTACGACTTTTTAATGAGCGTATAAAAAACAATGCTAAAAATCCCATCCTTCCCTTTTGTACCGTGGTCGGTCGGTCGGGGTTTTCATGTTCTCATTGATTTGTTCTTCCATCATTTGCATATGAACAAATGAACATAATGTTTTTTTTTCATTCGGGATCGCATTGTGAGATGAGATAAGTATCGGGATGATTTCAATCTGACTTTACTCCCTTAATCTATTCTAGCCAATTTGGGATTTTAAAGGTATCATAATAATCCCTCCCAGCCCTACTCTCACCTGAACAGTCCCAGTTTGCTTAGCGCAAATCTTCATAAAGTTTTTATGCAAAAACTACTACATATTGCATAGCTATAGTTATTGAACAAAGTGTGCATGTTTTTTTTTGTACTTCTCACCAAACAGTGGATCATAAGCTATATAGGTTGTGCAGGGGATTCTCATCTGAGAGCGTCAAGAGAGTCAGCTAAAAATTGAAAAATATTTTGTGTGGGCATCATCATCGCATCAGCGAAAAAAAAATCGTTTCAAACAGTCATGCTTTCTTGTGCCCACCTTTCTTATCATTTTGCCGCGGATTGGGATCCCAAATAGAAATTCTTCCGATGTATAATAATAACTATATTGCTATGCATCTCATTCTGGGCAGATGAGATTATTATTTTTGAGAAAAATTTCAGATGAACTTGAACATGATTTCGGAAAAAAAGAAAACGTTGAACGTTCTAAGAAAAAGATTCCTAGTTTATTATGAATACGGTGCAGAGTTGACGCGACAGGCTAGATTTGGACCAACATAAATGTCCACTTGAAGCACACACAGCAGGTATTTTTTTCTAACATGATTTTAATGTGGATGGAGATGAGGCTCAGGATGATATAAGAAGTGTTAAACATTTTGCTTTCTACTTTTTTTTTGGCCCGTTCAAAGTTAGTCTTTCTCTTGTGGGGAACAAAGGTGGAACATCTTTGCATGTGGCATTTATTATGTGAACTTGATTGGGAAGGTAGAAAATTATTATGTGCGGAATATAAGGAACGTGGTGATTTTCTTGCCATATTGAATCGTCATCAGACCAGCATCACTTTTAAGGCTTTCTTGAAAGAAGGAATTTGACAGGAAGATATATATTAAGCTAAAGTTATGTTGGGCTCTGAAACGTTGAGAATATGCAAGAATGATGCATCTCGCATTCCTCTAGAAGTGGTTAGTGGGATATTATTTTGATTCCGACCATGTTTGATGGCGCACTTGTTTCATGGCGAAATTCAGCTGCACTTTGCAAATTAAGTTCATCGGGAGATTAGACCTTATGCATTTGTATTTCGGGATGACAGTAGTCAGTGTTGAACTTTAGAGTTTTGTACGCGCATGTGCAACTTTTTTTATATTTCTATTTGGTGTCGTTTTTTTATTGTGTAGTTTTAACAGCAATAAATCTGATATTATTATGTTTCATAATGTGAAGGGTTAATTTTGTTGAAATAGTATTCAGCAGACGTATAAACACTGTAGTTTTTAAATGTTGAAATAAAGTTTTTAGTTGTCTTGATTAGGTGTGGTAATAAGTCTGTTTCGTTTATGGGTTCAAGGCAAGCTTAAATTGTCTCATCAATTTCGTTTTGTGACTGACTGTAAATTTTTATAGAACTTTCTCCTCTTGGAACTTTTCTATAGTTGTCAAACGATATTTCTCGTGTTGAACTGACAGGGGAATATCCCAATTGATTTGTGATTGGAACTGTCATAACTTGGTAAGATATCATTTATCAGTTTTGAGCTTGCTCATAGAGAACGGGTCAAATTTTTATGAACTTGTTGTTTAGCTAATAAAATAAATGATGCAAGTCAAAATGCACTTCCTGTTTCATAGGAACGGTTAAGTACGAAAAATGGTTGCATCTACCAAAAATGGATGTCTGAAGGGTTGCCACTAAAAATGGTTGCATCTTTAACGAAAGTAAGCATAGGTACAAAAGTGCAAAGAAAGGTACTTTGACACATTAGCATTTTGGTACCTGAACCCTGTTGTGGAGCATAGCCAGGGCAAGAAACAGTCATAAAAAACTGCTGAATAAATCGAGTGAAATCTACTTACCCCCTTACCTCTAGCCTATATGTCATGACATGACGTTATTATGGTGTTCTTGAACTACCTGATATGATCCTCATGACTTGACTCCTAAACGTCGCCATTCTTATAGGAAGCAGTCAAAACTGTTGGGGAAATGGGTTTGGATAAGTTGTTGCAGTATCACTGCGATTTATCATGTATGCCCTGGTGAGTCATTAATAATTACCCAAAGCACATTAGCTCCGCATATCCATATTAGGAATTAAAATGGCAGACAGTCGCCTCATCCTCATCCAGTCTATGGGCCGGAGCCGAATAGTAAGCAGACACAAATCTTTTGTATGCGTGCAAAAGTTATGGTTTAGTATGAAATAAACCAGAAAGAAACAATGCTCAAAGCCCATCAACAATGATAGCGTCAATTTTCATCGCATAAATTTGCAAACAAAAAAATTCAGATCAATCCTTCAAAAACGATGAGATCATCGTGCTGGGCGAGTGATGAGGAATTCTACCTGTCAGCCTTTTTCCACCACTTGATTTAAGCCCTGCTATCAACATGGGGCTGTTCAAATATTAAAGAATCCAGTCCAATTAAACTCCCGTGTTTGGACACCTTCCGCTGCTTCTCATCTGTATAATTACTTTGCTGATTTGTTAGTAGCTGTTATAATTGCTTATATCATTTTTTTTACGTGTTGGGCTGCTACTTCCACTTCATGTCAATGTAAAGAAGTCAGTTAATGGTTGTGGTATGCTATGACCTGTGAATGAATGAATCATCATCAGCAACCCGTCATCATCATCATCATCCATTTTATCCCATTCATTAAGTCGTTACGCTCCCCTTGTGAGCTCCTTGTTTTGTTGTTGGTGTTGAATTGTATCGCTGCATGCCACAGAGATTTCATTCAATGCTGAATGAGGATGTGTCATTTGAAGTTGTGGTCGCTACGATTAGGTAGGGTGCAAGTGTGATGCAACATGTGGCATCGTCATCATATTCTGTCATTATCTTCCATTGCGTAATTTTCACCTTCCACCTTCCCGGCTACATGGTAAAAACAGAGTGGATGCGTCATTGTACAATAATTCATATATTATGGTTCTCCCCAATTCCCTGTCAAATTTATCCACTCTGGTGATCCGGATTCCGGTTTAAACGGAAAATTACTAAATACAAACATCCTCAGTCCGTGAGTTGGTAAAGATAATTGTGAAGCAAAATTAAAAGAAATCAGCCTGTTATCAGCCTTTCTCGTGTTACGTAACTAATTAAGCCAACAACTCATGAATCTAGCTAATTAGCTGACGTCATTGTCAACACTCATTTGCTGACATTTACATTGAAGATAAAAGGAACTGGATGAATGGGTGCATTAGCATGCACTATTCTGTTGACTTTATCAATCTGTTGCAAATCAAATATTACGATCATTTCGCTCTCATATTTTCTCCATACCAGACTGACTGACTGACTGATCGCTTTTCTGCAAGGCTAGGTAATCATCATTATAGATAAATATATTCATAGTTAGAATCTTTTTCCACATGGATGGCGAATGAGCCATGTAACTTCATACCAATTTTTCAAAAGGTACAATTAACGTGTCGCAGGCTGTATCTTCACGCCTACCTGCAAAAAAGGGCGGACATGGACTAGTTCTCCACTTTCTCCATAAAAAAACGATTTGACTTAGATTTAAATAAATCATCATTCAAAAGCAATCCTCCAAACAAGTAGTAATTGCTGGCAATACAAATGTATCAGAGCTTGTCAGGAATAGTCAATTAACGTAATATTCCACAGTCAAGCGGAATTTACATTAGTTTTTGAGGAGACCTTCGGGAATATGAATGGATGACAAGCACCTTGTGCCGCCGATGATGATGACGGATAGAATAATCTGATATTCTCCTCAGTTCTGAGCATTTTTTGGGGTACAGTTTTGACAAACGAAATAGGGATAATAGCTATAGAGGATTTTTTTTTGTAAAAAAATGCTACTGTATATTGATACGTCGAGTCATTTTAATCTTCCCCTGTCAATCTCATGTGTCAAACAATAACGATTATGGTTTATGATTACTATCATAGGATGACTTGTCTTGTCAATCCAAACTGCTGCGTTTTTTTCTCTCTCTCTTTGGCTTGTGCAAATGTGTTTGTGTTGTTGTGAATACAAGATAATTCAAAATAGTCGCCGCGTGGGATGAGCTCAGAATTTTTAGATTTATGTGATGACATATTACTATCCAATGAAGGTTGACTTTATATGGTAAAACTTGGGATGAGAAGTGAAGCTAAGCATACGTTGGTCGGGAAAAAAAATCACACGAAATGAAGCTAAAAAAGAGAGTTGTACAGAGACAGAGCGAAAAATGCTCCGACAGGTAATTCGCCTTCCAGAGAACTGCATATACGATTATGAATATATATATATTTTTTTTTACTTTATATTGTTATGTTGGAGATTTACATGATTTTTGGCACTCCTCCTACCACGACACAGGAATATGTTTTGGAGGTAGATAAGTGTATGTGGTGGATAGATAGCCGTAATCATTATGAGTAAATTCTACTTTATCTTTCAGCCTATGTTATTTCCCGGGGCTTAAGATTAACTGAATACTAATTACAGGCACGACTCACAGTTAACTGGAGGAATGGGAAGGTTCTATATGCAAAAAGTTGAAAGAGAAGTTTCCAGATATTTGCAAATAATATACTCCACAACTGATAAATAAGATGGGCTGAATAAAAAATGCGATAAAATTGTGGCCAATGTCAATCATCTAATTCTAATTTTAGTCCTTAGATATTCTGGAATTTCTGGATTTGGGATTGATATCATGAATTGAATCATATTGAAAATATCCCAGATTGGATTGAATTGCAGCCAATACTTATTCAATTAGGAATTCCCTTCCCATTTTGCATAAATATGGAACAAGGGGAATAAATTGAATCATTAGAAGGAGATCGGGACGGCGAGGATAATTTATACAAAAAGATTCCCTTTTCGCTCCCAAAGCCGCCATAGGGCATGACAAAACAGATTTCGCGAAACTAGTTTTATTTTCATGATCATTTATAGAATTGTGGTGCATGGAATAATCAGAATGAGTATTGTTACAAGGGAAAATGTATTCCATACGTCATTTACTTATAGATTTTGTTACGTTGCCATTTTTTCTCTGAATCAAGTCTAGTTGATAGCTGGACAATAGCAGTAGGTCCTTAAGTGCCAAAATATGCAAAACACGTCGTTCCCAATTCGCTATAATACGAGTTATTTCAGTGAAAATTGCGGTAATTATTTATACTTTGTTGTATACATGTTAGAAAATATTTCAATATCATCATTCATCATCATGCTACCATCATCAATTCATATTTTTCTCTAGACCTTCTCATGACTTTTTTTTATGAATGTCGACAGGGAAACAAACTTGTCATGAAGTTATTTCACAATTTTGGTGAACAAAAATAATCAGATTTGCGGACTCACACGGAAATTGCGGTAGAGAGCTGCTTACGCGTGGTCCATGTGGAGCGACAAAATTATCGAGAATCCCTAATCCCACAATCACAAATAGCCAGTATGATAGTTAATCATGTACATGTCTCAACTAAAAACGGTTCCTGTGCTAAAATCACAATTGTCAATACAATTTTCAGTTAATTTGCTGAAATTCCAGTTTTCAAGATTCTAGTTGCATTCAGTTTTCACAGTAAGTTAACTTTGATCAGATTCATATCAATAGCGTGTAAAAACGCGTAATTAGCTAGTCATTGTCTGAGGTTTCGATTTCCCAAAAAAAATCTTGTAACACGTGTGTAGCCTTTTCATATTGTGGAATATTTGGATTCAACTCAAATGCAAAATGGTAACGCTTACCCTTGTCAACAACAAAGCATACCAAATCATTATCATAATCCCATATATCATTTTTTAAACGATTCGGGTACTAATACACATGGATGCACACAATATCTCGTAACGTTGGTCATATATCCTGACAAATCCCAAGTTTGAATGAGTCCTCTTAATTACACATTATTATCGGCGCATACTACAAGGAGGTGTGAGATTAGGGTATGATGCTGAAATGTTACAGTTATAGCCATGGAATTCGAGGTTGAAAGCCTTCCATCACCCATTCTAAATAATTGTAAATCCATATCCTCAGCATATTTAACTTAGATTTATCTCAATACTGATAAGTGAAGTGAGTTTTTCGTGTTCAAGTAGAAAAAGGAATGTTCCAGGAACATGATTCCAATTCCCTCATGTACAAAAATGTTACATAAGAACAACTCAATTTTTTTTCTTAATTTCCATCCCCACCACCTTGATGATAAAGCATAGAAGCGGGTTGATGAATGATGAGGATAAACACATAAACTCAATTTAGTGCATAGCTTCACAATCAGTGTAATTCAGATAGTGAGCCATCACACGACAGTCGAGACACGCGTTGAAGTTTTTTCCCTAAAGTCTACCAGTTGCAGTTTCGTGAGCCACCGTGTATTTAACAAGTCGGTCTGATTTATTGGCTTCAGTCATCACTCCAAATGTAGCAATTAGCGAAAGGAAGTATTTTATGAAGGAGAAATCCCTCCCAGACATTAATTAGTGGATTGAGTTTATCCATCGTTGTAATCAATACTAATTCCAATACTGTATTTTTAAGTGTGGAGTGAGTGAAAAAAATTCGAGTGACGAGTTTCTCATTTTATTCCCTAAACCCGGATGTTTTTTTCTGCTCTTTTATTACACTTATTCCATTCCATGCATATCTCCCGTGTTCCCGATCCCACCGAAGTTGACCATAAAAGTTATTTTTCTCTTGTAGTGATAAGTATTGGGAGCAGGTTCAGATGTAAGTGTCAAACTTGATTGGGAGAATTATGGATTCAAAGAATATATACGCGAATTGTATCAGCGCTCAGGAAAGACTGAAAAAACTGGGAGCACGAAAATATAGATCTCTTTTGAATGTCCGGCTGAATCAGGTTAGTGGAGTGAAATTGCATGCGTGTCAACTTTCCAGTTTCATTCAATCGTGTTCATGCAGTTTGTTACATGAGAGTTTGCAACATGAAAATTGATAAAAAATCGATCTAGCCATGGACCAATATTTAATTTAGTTAGGAAATATCCCGACGTACCAGTACTTGCATCTGAAATAAAATGAAGTTGCATTTCATTCATGCTTTCATTCTTCAAACTAATTTCATTAATTTTGAAAAGTTCTTACTAAATACGTGTAGGGTACACAATTAAAAAAATATCATTACGAATTTATTTAGTAAACTATGCATTAATGAATATACCTATTTACATTGGTACTTGGCTTTCTGTGGTTATTTATCACAAGTTGGTTATTACAATCTGATTTGCTATCCTAATTATACCTTGTACTAAATAATTAGCTTGGCTATATCAAATTGGTTTAATTCTGTACACATCTCCACTTTCAATAATTACTCTCTTACATCGAGTCAAGCACTTTAAACGTAATTTATAATTTTCACCCGTTGATTCACTCGGGCAATGCTTTGTTGAGGCCCACTAGAATTGCACAATGTTGGCATGACACAGCATTGAGAAAATTGACTGCTCCATTGATAATAAGCTGTCATGATACGATAGGGAAAGGAGCTGAAGTATACTTATATATGATACATTTGTACCGTTTTTGATTAGCAATGCATCACGTTAGTAAATGCATAATAGGCATTTGGCTTCTGTATTCGGATCACTTAAAAGGATTTGGGGGTCGAGAGTTAGGCAGGGGGAAATCAATTAAAAAGTTTCTGATTTGAGATGTTTCCCTTTCCTTTGTTTCAGATGGGAGACTCGGATGACTTGCCCAGTCAAGGAGCAAATGAGCAAGCCATGGGTATTCTAAATGGAGTTCAATCTACCGGAAACGTTCAGGTAAGGAGTTTACAATTGAAGCTACAGTTATTCAAGTAAGAACTGATCAAATGTGCAAAAGTGTGCGTTTGTAAAATACTATGGAGTATAGATTTTAAAAAATGCTTATCGACTAATAGTTTCTATTGCCTGTGTTATTAAAAGCAGAGCAAAGCTGCTCAGTTTTCAAGGATAAACACATCCTCCTCCCAGTCACAGCAAACGGTAAATTCGTCCAGTAGACGTGTCGTCACCTCCGCCCTCACATCTCACCATCAAAGCAACGAAACATCTCAACATGTGAAACAGTCCTCAACCCAGCATCTAAAATCAAATCTGACAGAAATGCAAACACGAATGTCACAAATGAAGGCGATAAGCCAACAAACCACTTCCTCTACCTCATCCACATCGTCGACCTCATCCTCATCTGCTTCCACATCCTCTGCCGTCTCAGTGGTCGGCAGTGGGAAGGGGGCAAACGCAGGTCTGCCTCCGTTTAAGCTAATTGATCCGAAAACCGGTCGCTCAATTAGTGAGCCCAATGGGGATGACTCGCCGCTAGACACGGGCACAGTGATTGTACAAGAGATACCATTCCCTACTTCCGAGATGCAGATGACGCCCGTGCTAAACGTGGGTGACATGCCGAATCCGCCATTGGAAAGTCCGAACCTAGTCATGAACAACCATGCAAACACATTGGACAGTCCACTTGGAAACAAAGATCTTGGTCAGCAGAGCTTCCGCTTCGAGCAAAAGAAAGTCCAGTCTCACTCCTCCACAAAATTCACCAGAGGAAATTTCAGCACTGAGCAAAACTCTGCAAATGCTGCGGAAATGAAACGAGTTCAAACGGGGGATGTGAGCTACGAGGAGAAGTCCTCCGCACAAGCACTAAGACAAAAGGTGGAAATGGATGGGATCAGTGCAGAGAAGATGGCTGCGTTGAAACACGAGCAAAGGTAGTATCTATGACTGACTCAAGACCTTTCAATGGATGCTCAGGTGGGCGGGCTCCAACATGGAGGTATTAATTTCATTTCATTTCATTCTTTCTCAAGGTCACTGACGCAAGGAGGAGTTACGGAGGAAGAGTCCCATAAAGCCGCTGCAGCCTCTATGAAACTTTCAACTGATACTTTCACCGCAGAGAAAGCAGCCATGGCTGTTGAACAGAAGAAACAAACCAGGCTTGCGCAGGGCACTATCATCAACTCCGAAAAAAGAACAGCAGCCGCAAGTCAGTCCAAGCTAACTTTCAAAAACCAGCTTGCACTCCCCGGGACCGCATCCAACGGTAATTCCTTCATATTTATATTGCTCAGTGCTCCAGGGAAAACGTTGCTGCATAGTTTATTACGGTTATCTAATGCTCTGTAATATTTTCTGTAGTTTTAATATTTGAAGATTTGGATTCCCTTGGATGGGAATCTCCGCAACAGGACGTCGACCACGTGATTGATAAGTATTCAAATCAAATCTCCACCATATTTGAGACCCTTCGAGACACGGAAGAAGAACCCAACAGCTCAATTAATCACCTTAATTACGCATCGGGAGTGATGAGAGCAGCGTGGAATATTCCGGGCCATGGTCATCAAGTGAGTGCACAAATATCCTGGACTAATTTCATTTTTTAAACAGGGAATCCAATCGGAAGTCATATCAATGACACAATTTGTTACTGTGCATAGGTCGGTGGACATTTATGCGAAGAACTGAGAAAACTGGGTGGACTGGACATGCTTATAAATAACTTTTCCTCACAAAAAGACGACCTCCGTGTGGCGTCTGCCAGAGTACTGGAGCAATCCCTCACTCCTGAAAACTGTAACTATGTTGTGGAGAAAGGTTTCGAGTGTCTTGATAAAATTGTCAAGGTATGCGTACACGTCACTTTACTGGGAATTGAGAAAGCTTATGATCCTGATGTCAAATTATTAAGATTTTGGATTGATCTTGATTAGGTTGCCTCAGAACTTTGCGAGGAGGAAGAGTCCCGTGTGGGAACGGGCCTATTAAGACATCTTTTCCGTCACAGTGAGTCGACGTGTAGTGATGTGCTACGGCTTCAAGGGCTGGAGAGGTTAATGGCAGAGTGTCGGCGCATGGATGAGGAAACACTGAGAAATTGTGCTGGTGCTTTGCTGAATTTGTCCCTGTATGGAGGGGCTGACAATCAAGAAGCCATGATCAAGAAGAAAGTTCATCATTGGCTGTTCCCTCTGGCATTTCACCATGATGACTCCATAAAGTACTATGCCTGCTTAGCTATAGCTGTGTTGGTCGCAAATAAAGAGATTGAAGCACAAATTATAAAATCAAGTAAGTCAAGAGAATATTTCCTCATTGGCATTAGTATTAGGACCGAGTTAATGGATGCCGTTGTAACTATCGTGTTAATGATTTCTCTTCTACTCAGATACATTGCAACTGGTGGAACCATTTTTAAATTCTCACAATCCCGAGGATTTTGCATCATCCAATTCCTTCCATAGTCAAGGTCAGAGTATTCAGTGGTTAGAGAGATTGGTGCCTGTGTTATCTTCACAAAGGGAGGAGGCATGCTCTTTAGCGGCTTTTCATTTTTGGTATGATGACAGTTCAATTCTTAAAACATCGACTCCCATCCCAGTATGCATCAAATTTGAATGCCACTCCTCACGTTATCTATTTTTTTAGTATGGAAGCCGGAATCAAGAAGCGCCAAGGGTTGACCTCAGTTTTTAAAGAAATTAAAGCTATAGAGCCATTGAAACGAGTGGCCTCCTCTCCAAATGCGTTAGCGTCCAAGTTTGCTGCTCAAGCTTTAAGATTAATTGGGGAGACCGTACCTCACAAATTGAGTCAGCAAGTTCCACTCTGGTCTACAGAGGATGTTCGCGTGTGGGTCATTCAGAACGGGTTTGATAAATATGCGGAATCTTTCATGGCATCGAGAGTAGATGGTGATCTCCTCCTGCAGTTGACAGAGGACATGCTCAAGGATGACATTGGGATGGAGAATGGAATCCTAAGAAAACGGTATGCAGTTATTTTACTTTTGTTGACATTGCTTAGTTTGGAGTGATTTGGTTTAATTTATACATGATCATTTTTTTTTGTTAATCACACAGATTCATGAGGGACCTACGGCACCTCAAACGAATGGCGGACTACTCGAGTTGTGACTCTTCAAACCTAAACGACTTCCTCAGTTCCATCCATCCCGAATATTCAGCATATACTTACACATTACTCAACAATCATGTCGATAAAGATACCCTTCGTAAATGCGTTAATGAAGATGTGCTCGCTGAATGTGGGGTTAAAAACAGTATTGATCGAAGACGCATCATGGATGCCCTTAAAGGTGACGAAAGTTCTATGAATCCGTACACACTTCAGGATTTGTCTTAATGGCTAGTAAACTTTAACTGGAATGTTATTATTTTTGCTGAAGTAGAAAAGTCTGCAATGGCATCCACATCGGAGGAAAACCCTGACAAACCATTAGACGTTTTTATTAGCTACCGTCGATCCAACGGATCTCAACTTGCCAGTCTGTTGAAGGTTCACCTTCAACTCCGGCAATTCAGCGTATTTATAGATGTTGAACGATTGGAAGCTGGAAAATTTGATAATAATCTCCTCCATAACATTCGCCAGGCCCGTCACTTTCTCCTAGTGTTGACACCAAATGCACTCGACAGATGTGTGGAAGACTCGGAGTGCAAAGACTGGGTTCATAGGGTAAAAGACTAGACATGTTTAACGTTTGCCTTCCCATAAGCAAAATTTGTGCAGCTCGAAATTAAAATATATTTCATATCAACTTTTCAGGAAATTGTCGCCGCTCTCAATTCAGAATGTAATATAATCCCAATCATGGACAATTTCATTTGGCCTGATCCCCAAGATCTTCCTGATGACATACAGCCTGTACTCAGTTTTAACGGTGTTAAGTAAGTTTGCATTTGAGTGTCGCAGTAAAGTCGATTCGCGATTCTTTAGCGTTTGGAAAAGTATGTAATTTTCTTATGAATTGCTCCCTTTCAGATGGATTCATGATTACCAAGACGCATGTGTTGATAAACTTGAACGATTTATGCGGGGGGAAGCAGTACCTCCACGTGGTGATCCTATAATTTACAACGCTAGAAGTTCTGAGCCCTCCAGCTCCGCATCAGACAGGACGGTCACATCCCGCCCATCCCCACAGTATCAGAGAACGCAGAGCGTGGGCTCCGAAGGTACTCGGACGGAGTAATGACAAGGATCAGGGGTGAAATGACGATAGTTGCTGGAATCCGAGTTGCTCCCTCCTTTCAGCGGTGGTTTATATTTAATGACTCTGTTATGCCATATTATGTTTGAGATTTTCTTAATGTGCCGTATTTTATGATGCCAACTATATTTATAATTAATTTTTACCACAATTATACAATAATTGTTAAGATTTTAATGCTGTGACGAATATGATAAGTGAAATGGACGAAAAATACATTCTTACATACAAGACCGCAAGCAAAAAATATTTGGAGTAATGTGAATCAATTGCTTTAAATACCTCACTCATATGTCATCTCGCATTAGTCATGAACAGTGGAAAAGAATCAAAATGTGAATCATCTAGTTCTCTTTCCATTTATTACTTCATCACAGCGTAGGAACGTCGTCATGAATTTCATGGTAAAAAAATTAAAAATAGTCCTGAAAATTCTAAAACTACTTAAACAGTATTGAAGGTCAATTGAACACACAGAGCTATAAAAATATAAACGGCTTTACAAGATCTTTGGTAATAAGGTCAGCAAATAACAATTGAGAAATCGCCCATAAGTTAACTTTCCTTCTGCTTAGACTGAGCATTCCACATTGTTTCATACATTCCTCCGTTATGTATCAGCTCAGCATGCGTTCCACACTCTTCTATCACTCCGTTCTTCAACACGAATATCTTGTCGCAATTTGAAATCGAGCTTAATCGATGTGCAATCGTGATACTTGTCCTTCCAGTCTTGGCACTGTCCAGTGCAGCTTGGACGGCAACCTCACTCTCACTGTCTAGAGCAGACGTCGCTTCATCCAGCACAAGTACTTTTGGCTTGCGAATAATTGCACTATAAAAAAAGGGGAAATGGGGAACATTAATATGATATGAATTTGCTAAAAAAAATCTGCAAAATATAATCGACAGTTTTATCTACCGAGCAATCGCAATGCGTTGTTTTTGTCCCCCACTCATTTGATTACCCAGCATTCCCACTCTAGTCTCATATCCGGCTGGGAGGGACGTTATAAAGTTGTGCATATTTGTCGCAGTCGCAGCATCAATGATTTCATCCATTCCCATCTCCCTTGAATTGTCTCCATACGCAATGTTATCTTTAATAGAGCAGTCAAACAGAACTGGTTCTTGGGAAACCAAAGAAATCTGCTGTCTGATAAAGTCCAGGTTGAGTTTTCGTAGATCAAGATCGTCGAATTTCTAGAAAAGAATGATATTGAATTATTTAAATGAATCAGATCACTTTTAATTTTAACATCCAAGTCAGAATACAAGTATCTACTATATTAATTACTTACCACGGATCCAGAAAGTGGATCGTAAAAACGGAAAATGAGCGACGCACAAGTCGACTTTCCACTGCCTATATATTAACGAAAAGTTAATCTTTACATCTTTATAGCAATGCAAATCATTCTATTAAAATTTAGCATGTTATGATTCTAACCGGAAGGTCCACAAAGCGCAACACTCTCCCCAGCGTTCACATTGATACTCAAATTCTTCAATACTTGTATTTTCGGTCTATTGTGATAGTGAAAGTTCACATCTTTCAAATCTACCTGTCCTCTGACGGATCCCTATTTAGAGAAATTTATTAAGTACAAATACTATACATTTTGGATAATAACAAGGTTTGTCAATTCCATCTTGAATCAAGCTCTTTAGCTCATTTTACCAAGATGGCATTTGAAGAAAATCTATCAATGAATGGTCGAACATCGAGGAGCTTAAAGATTCTTGCAGCAGCTAGTTTCCCTTTCTCATAATCCGGGGCGTAACTAATTGCAGCGCCACCAGACATTGAGCAGAAAATGAGTGCCTCGGCCACCCTTCACAAATTAGATTATATTTAGAAGGTTAAGTTGAACTCGGAATTACTTGGTAGGAAATTATTTACATATTCAACTACTTACTTAAAGACGCTCGCAATATTGGCACAGGATTGCTCCACCAAGTAGCCTCCGTACACCAAGCTGGTGCAATATGCTATCATTGGGAGACCATTAATAATCCCATACTAATCGGAAAAAAAAATGTTTAAGCTGCGGTCTATTATAAGTATGGGAAGAAAAGAAGTAGAATGGCTGTTAAAAATGCAGATTATGATCATACCACTAGTCCACGGACATGTGCTCGTTTCAAGTTAACCCTGTTAAGAGTTAAGGTAAAAATTGTTCCATTAAATATTTTTCTCACATAACCCCACCAAATTCAACAACGCATTGTATTCACCTATGAGACTCTCGTAAAGATTCTTCATACATCTCCATAAACTGTTCCTCCGCGCACAAACCAGCCACCGTCCTAATATTATTCAAGGCCTCCACTGCGAGATTACAAGATTCTTCGATTGAATCTCGCTCAACGACGTTATCAGTCCCCATTACTTTTCCTTCTGCGAAGGATACGTAAACAACCACCGGAACAAATATAATGACAACTACTGCCATATTCGGCAAGTAGTAAAATGACATTGCCCCTGCTCCAATCACAATCGCAAATGCTTGTAATAATCCAGTCAGCCTGGAGCCGGCGGCACCATGCATACTTGAGGCGTCAGTAGCAAGCCTGTAGAAATTGTTTCGCATTAATTGGAGGAACAAACGCTTTGCAACATACATACTCATGGTAACATTTGAGGACATACCTGGCCGTTAATTTACCCACGGTATTCTTTTGATCGTCAAAGAATGAAATATCTTGTTCGATTAGCGTAGAAAACAGCATCTTTCGGATTCTGTAAGTAAAGTTCTCTCCCGAGAAGCCGACAAGCATTCTCTGTCAATTCACCCCAAACACACAAAATTTTATCGTTACTAACTCCTTTTGCAACAGCACTGGAATTCCAATACAATTTTGGATGAATATAAATTAAGTACCTCGAGAAAGCCACAAAACATCATCGCAACGCCCATCCCTAAATACGCATAGCAATAAAATTTTCCTAGTTTAAGTACTTCTACGTCATCCTTGATTGTAAATGACTGAAAGTAAAGAGTTACCATGAGCTTATTTCTTTCCCGAAAAATCACATTTTTTAAGCTTAAAAGAGTTAATTGCTGAAAAATTTATATTCTTACTGCAATAAAGTCTCCCAAAATGTAGGCATTTGCAGGCTGCTGAAGTCCAGTCAAGAGAGAACAAAAGAGTGCACCAAAGAGATATGGCCACTCCTTCATGTTGCCTTTCCATAAACGCAGAAGGCCCAAACATCCAGGCATTTGTTCATCACTCTGATGAAAAAATTAGCAAATCAATTGATTTTAAATCTACATAGGTGCCAAATCCGTTTTAGGATTTTTACACAGTACATATTAACAACCTACATCGTCATCATCATCTTTTGCATCAGGTGTTGGAACATTTTCCATTGATGATTGACTAATTAAACGAGTTCTGCTTGTGACTTTCTTGTGTACTGGGTCACTCAGTGTGTTTTCTTCAGCCTGACTTTCCGAACTGTCTTGCAGCTCCTCTTTATCCTTTGACAAATCGTCACTTTCTTCTTGACTAATTACTAATTTATAGTATTTACCTCGTGCCTCCATAAGATCACTATGCGTTCCCTCCTCCACAACCTGTTGGTTCAACATAGTCAATGTGAATTGCGGTCTACATGTTATAGCGGACAGAAATGCATCAAAGATTTTACATACATTGCCATCGTCAATCACGTAAATTCTATCAGCAGCTTTAATTGTGCTTAGTCTGTGAGCAATTATAATTGTAGACCGTCCACGACTGGCTTGCTCAAGGGCTGCTTGTACGATACTTTCGCTTTGAAAATCCAGGGCGGAAGTAGCCTCATCTAGCAGGAGAACGGAAGGATTTCGTACTAATGCTCTGGAAGGCAAATTAGGAATAACTTTGGAATTTGGTTTTATCCCAATTTAAGTATTTTCTCAGAATGCCCCAATATGCCGACTCATGTACCTTGCAATCGCAATACGCTGTTTCTGACCTCCAGATAGGCTGGTGCCCCTTTCTCCAACTAGTGTATCGTAGCCCTGAGAGTAATAAATTGAAAAGCGCTATAGTTATTGTAAAATTTAATTGTGGATGATATTTGTCTCAGTAGTTCATCATAAATTCTTCTTTCCCAAATGGACATTCATGGCACCTACCTGCGGAAGTTGCATAATGAATTTATGGGCGTAGGCGAGCCTAGCCGCTGCTTGGATTTCCTCATCACTCACTCCCTTCAATCCAAACGTTATATTTTTCGCGATTGTAGTATTGAACAGAACCGGCTCTTGACCAACAACGCCTAACTGAGACCTCAGCCATTTGATGTTAAGCAATTTTATGTTCACTCCATCCAGAAGAATTTTTCCGGAGGTTGAATCATATAGTCTCTGAAGCAACTGAACGCAAGTGGACTTCCCGCAGCCTGTAAATTTTTCCCAAATCGGGTCTTCTTATAATTTACATTATCTTTAATGTTGCTTTGGACAATTGATAATAGTTCCCACCTGAAGCACCAACCAAAGCTACTGTTTGTCCCGCATTCACACGCAGAGAAAGGTTAGTGAGGACCTGTAAAATAAACAGAGGTTCTCTGTAGTTTTGAGACGGAAGTTGAAAAATATGATTTTTCGGACTATTACTTAGAAGCTACCTTAACATCAGGCCTGGTAGGATAAGAAAACGCAACATCTTTAAATACAATTTCTCCCTTTGGCCGGTTCTCAGGTACATATCCATCAGTAGACGCGCTGTTAATTTCGGACTCTCTAAAAAGTTATAATATTTTTAAAGAGCTTCCATTTAAGTGTAATAATGCCGTAATGCACTTTAATCCACTCAAATAGAATGCTGATATAAGTTACGCAAGCTGTAAAAATCCAAACCCAACCTGTCCAACAGAGGGAAAATTGATGCTGCTGCTCCTGTCCCACCACTAATTGATGCAATCTTTTCAGAAGAACTGCCAAAGCAGAATCCTGCCGTCAACGTCCCAAATAATATCTGCAAGCAATTATGCAATGCTGATTTACAGACATTTCTGTACCGACACTTCAAACACATTAAAAACCAGAGGTAATTTTAACTCCAAACCCATATTTCCACTTACCACAAGGACGTTATCAGGACCATAAAGTCCATCCCCGGTTTCCCTCGAGTTTATTATCAAAACGGACCCGTACCAAAAGGCAAATGCAAAGTTTGCCATTGAGCCAAACCAGGTCAAGCCATTCCCTAATCCAGTCAAAACATACCGTTTGTAAGCCACTTTCTTCGCGTGCATAATTTTCTCATCATAGCGCTCAATCTCCTTTTCTTGACTGTTGAACGCGTGGACTGTCCGAATATTTGTGAACACTTCCTCAGCAACTGCCCCAGCTTCAGCGTATGCATCATGTTCTTTCGCCGTTAAATTGCTCTCAACTTTCGCTTCAAAGCCACTTAGCATTGCAAGAAAAGGTATAAACACTAAAAGAGCCAGAGTTAGCTTCCATCCGACCACAAATGACAAAATGGTAAGGAAGATGCAATTACACACAGACGACAGGAGCATGCCCAGCTTTTCACTCATGGAGTCTTGAATTTTGAGCATGTCACTTTGAAAAAATACAATTTAAATAAATATTTTCGAATCAAAACTTTTAAAAATTATCCAATTTTAATAGACTTACTCAACCATTCTAGATGAAAAGTCCCTTTTGGAATTCTTATCAAACCAGCTAATCTCCTGTTGCAACAATTTTTTAAAATATTCCTTCCGGATCTTGTAAACCTTCAAATGTTTTTTTTTTTTTGGAAATGACAAACTTTTACCCAACCGGCATAATTGAACAAGTTGATTTAATTTATGTGCTAAAGTACTTCAAACCTGTTTCTCCGCAGTGTAATTCAGACACATTACAAAAATATAGCCAAAAACAATGTCGAGTAAGGCAAGGTATATCTGATACAGATTAAACCTCTCAACCCCTTTCATAAAAGGGGATGTTTCATTTGATGGCGGTGGTGGGCATTGTCTTGAAGAGTTGGATGCATAATCTACCATAACTTTTGTGAACTGTCCGAAGGAATAATTGGAAAGTGCTGGAATGAGACCGGTTAAAATCGCCAATACCAGACCCACGAATATCAGCAACTTTTCCCATCTGCTGGAATACCGGTACTATGAACAACAATCATTTCATATGTAACCAATTCCCACGCATGCAATGTTTCATAAACTATTAGAAACGCTCCAATACAAAAGTTAGGTGTCATTAACCTTACCAAACTAAAATATGAGACGGGCACTTTGTCCTCTTCTTCATCATCACTCTCTTCGCCAGAGGCCTTTGGAATCTCTCTAATGCCCAGTGATGCATGACCAGAGAAATCTTCATTTTGATGGCTTTGGGGATCTTTTTGAGATGAATTTGCAAACTGGGTCGAGGGTTCAGCTCTGTTGCTAAAATAAGGTAAATCCTCATCTACAGCGACATCTTGCTCGGATGCCAATAACCCCCTGCAAGAATTGTAAATTTTTATGCATGCAATTTCCATGCTGTTCTATTTATTACTTATCATTGAACTTTGCATGGTAAGCTATGACCTTCTGTCATCATCCTCCGCTGCGTCCTCGTTGCCCGCGCTTGTCAAATTGTGTAAGATTGAGATCGTCATCCTTCAATAAATTAACTTTGTTCAGTCTTTGAAGTCAAAACTTAATTAATCAGCTCTCCACACAAACTCAACGTCAAACAAAATTTTTCACACCAAACACGCTTTCTTTATACAAAACTATTTTCTCTCCAATATTACTTTAAATTTTCATTAAAACTTTTTCAACTCCACCAGCAACATTCGCCGGTAACTCCACAATGTGGGACCGAACCGACATGCTCTTTTCATTTATACGAGTGAAAACGTTTATCTTACCCTTTTTGACAGCATTGCTACGTTACGTACATATTACGTCAATAATCCATAATCATTGTATCTCATACTAGAGTGGCAAGGCTAGACTAAAGCTTCACATACTCTTGAGGTTCTATTCATGCGAATTTTGCCATTTAATTTTCAGCCTGCTCCTTGCAAGTCAACCTTGCCTGTTTACTTACCACTCCAACGTTTCAGGCCGGTCAACAAAACAAGATAGAACGTTTACTATCACTTCCAGTGAATTGTATGGGCATAGTCGGAGTCAATAGACGATTTTGCATGCAAAAAGCAAAATACGATACCCGGAGTTCCCAACCTGCGAGCATAAAAATGATGCAATAATTATAGTACGCCAAGCACAAACAACAAGCTATTCCTTTGTACATACTTATCTCTTACTAATCGATATTACGTCAGATCTACATCTAGCTTGTATATATTTTTATCATGATTGTAAATGTACTTGTAATGGAATGGAAATTAATATACAAATGAAGTGGTGTGGGATGCATTGTTGCAAATAAATGGATGTGATTGCAAAGTTACGCTTTTAGTATGCCCGGAATTAGCGTGTGTTTCCACTTAATCTTATTAAGTGCTGCAAATTTCATGAGAAGTAAAATGACTTCAAAATGCAGTTCTTTGTATGAAATTTCCTTTCCCATTTATTGCTTTCTCACAACCTTACACATTATTAGAACATTGAACAGGAAGTTTGTAAATTTCATGGTAAGAAAAATAGTGAATATTTAAGTTTATTCTAAAACGGCTAAAACTATTTCAACAATATTTACGATAACCTGCGAGCAAAAACACAACTATAAAAATATGGAACATAAAATCTGCACAATAATCTAATCATCCATAACTTTAACACATTTAAAAGATCTTGTGTAATAAGTAAGTACTACTGTTAATAGAAACAGTTGAAGAGCTACAGCAACTTTATAATAAAATTTAACTTTCGTTTTGTTTAGACTGAGCATTCCACATTGTTTCATACATTCCTCCGTTGTGTATCAACTCAGCATGTGTTCCACACTCTTCTATCACTCCGTTCTTCAACACGAATATCTTGTCGCAATTTGCAATCGAGCTTAATCGATGTGCAATCGTGATACTGGTCCTTCCAGTCTTGGCACTGTCCAGTGCAGCTTGGACGGCAACCTCACTTTCACTGTCTAGAGCAGACGTCGCCTCATCCAGCACAAGTACTTTTGGCTTGCGAATAATTGCACTATCAAAAAAGGGGAACATTAATATGATATGAATTTGCTAAAAAAAATCTGCAAAATATAATCGACAGTTTTATCTACCGAGCAATCGCAATGCGTTGTTTTTGTCCCCCACTCATTTGATTACCCAGCATTCCCACTCTAGTCTCATATCCGGCTGGGAGGGACGTTATAAAGTTGTGCATATTTGTCGCAGTCGCAGCATCAATGATTTCATCCATTCCCATTTCCCTTGAATTGTCTCCATAAGCAATGTTTTCTTTAATGGAGCAGTCAAACAAAACTGGTTCTTGGGAAACCAAAGAAATCTGCTGTCTGATAAAATCCAAGTTGACTCTTCGTACATCAAATTCGTCGAATTTCTAAATTGACATGTAGTATTAAATTGGTTAGCTGAGAGTGAGTAAGTTGGTACAATGATATACAGAGCTTCTAAATTTGAATACCAACCACAGATCCTGATACAGGGTCGTAGAAGCGGAAAATGAGCGATGCACAAGTCGACTTTCCACTGCCTATTAAAATTAACAACACAAGTTAATCTTCAAATAACTCAAACAAAGTAGCATAGTGATATAACAAGTTTAAAATCATCTAACCGGAAGGTCCACAAAGCGCAACACTCTCCCCAGCGTTTACATTGATACTCAAATTCTTCAAAACTTTTATAGATGGTCGATTGCGATAGTGGAAGTTGACATCTTTGAAATCTACTTGGCCTCTGACGGCGCCCTGTTCAAAAATTAGATCAATTTCATAGTTAAATATTGGATAAATAAAAAATTCTTCTCCTCTTCATAAACCAATCATACTTATTTATTTATTGCTCATCTTACCAACGTGATATTTGTGGAAAATCTATCGATCAATGGTTGAACATCGAGGAGCTTGAAGATTCTTGCAGCAGCTAGTTTCCCTTTCTCATAATCCGGGGCGTAACTAATTGCAGCGCCACCAGACATTGTACAGTAAATGAGTGCCTCTGCCACCCTTAAAAACAGAATTGATGTATTATAACATTTTTACTTGAATTTTTCATGACTAGGGCATTTTACAGTACAAACGTCATAAAATTTCCAGTTGCTTACTTAAAGACATTGGCAATGCTGGCACAAGATTGCTCTACCAAGTAGCCTCCGTACCACAAGCTTGAAGACTAATTAAAAAAATATATATATTTAAACTAAGTCTAACCCGTTAACTGGTTCAACAAACAACTAGTTCGAAACAATTTCCAAAAAAAGGAGACAGTACTTACGTAACAGATCATAGGTGCTCCATTTATAAAACCATAGACAAGCCCCCGGACATGTGCTCTTTTCAGGTTGATTCTGTAAGAAGAGGTCACGTCAATCAACATTTTGAACTATTCAGGTAGACAACACTAACAGCAAATTGTACCTGTGAGACTCGCGTAAAGATTCCTCATACATTTCCATGAACTGTTCCTCTGCACACAAACCAGCAACTGTCCTAATGTTATTCAACGCTTCGACCGCGACATTACAAGACGCCTCGATGGAATCACGTTCAACGACGTTATCCGAGCCAATAACTTTTCCCTCCATGAAGGACACATAGATCATCACTGGAACAAATAGGATAACTACCGCAGCCATATTCGGCAAGTAATAAAATGACATTACGCCTGCTCCGATTACAATCGCAAATGCTTGCAAGACCCCGGCAAGTCTGGTGCCAGTGGCACCCCGAATACTTGAGGCGTCTGTGGAAAGTCTACGAAAATTAAAAATCTAGGATTATTGTTTGATTGACAACTAAAACATACTTTAAACGAGTGATAACAACAATTTCATAGTAATTTGAAGCTATACCTGGCAGTTAATTTCCCAACGGTATTCTTTTGATCATCAAAAAATGAAATGTCTTGCTCCATTAATGTGGAAAATAACATCTTTCGAATTCTGTAGGTAAAGTTCTCCCCGGAAAATCCGACCAGCATTTTCTGTGAGGTTATATTGAGACAGAATTAAATACATAATTAACTTCCTTGCAGCATTCTATTTGATTAAGAAACAATCATAGTGAAATACCTGAAGAAATCCACAAATACCCATGCCGGCAGCAATAACCAAATAAGCAAAGCAATAAAAGGTTCCATGACTGAGTACTTCTGCGTCATCTTTGAGTGTGAATGACTAAAAGGGTACATTACAATTTTAAAACCTCATTCCAGTTTACTTTGAAATAGCAAGTGAATTTCTTAATCGAATTTATTGATTACTTGAATAAAGTCTCCAAATATGTAGGCATAAGTAGGCAACTGAAGTCCTTTCACGACAGAGCAAAAGAACACAATGGAAAGATATGGCCACTCTTTCAGATTGCTTTTCCATAAGCGCAAAAAACTCAAACTTTCAGAGAGCTCCTTTTCATCCTAAAAAAAACACGGATTCTTAATCAGCCTCTGTTCTGATTTGAAACGGGATGCAACTAATTGGCCACAGAAACTTTTTACCTCTTCTTCCTTAACTTCAGGTATTGGAACATTTTCGATTGAGGCCACACTAGTCAAACGAGTTCTGCTTGTGAGTCTCCCAGTTCCGGCTTCGCTAAGCATGTACTCCTCAGTCTCATTCTCTAGCTGGCTTTCAATGTCTTCTTGCCCCTTTTCCTTTGACATATCGTCACTATCTTCTTGACTAATTACTAATTTATAGTATTTTCCTCGTGCCTCCATAAGCTCAGTATGGGTTCCCTCCTCCACAACCTGTTTGTTTAATACAGCGAATTAATTTCTGCTTGAAATAAGCAGTTACTTTGCTTGTATTTATTTATAGCTCTTACATTTCCGCCGTCGACTACGTAAATTGTATCAGCAGCTCTAATCGTGCTTAGCCTGTGAGCAATGATTATGGTGGATCGTCCACGACTGGCTTGTTCCAGGGCCGCTTGTACGATACTTTCACTTTGGAAATCCAGGGCGGAAGTAGCTTCGTCAAGTAGGAGAACGGAAGGATTTCGTACTAGGGCTCTTTAAGACAAGTATCAATATATTTTTCTATTTTGTTAAAGATTGTTCTTAGATGTTTAAAGTAACTGACCCACCTTGCAATCGCAATGCGCTGTTTCTGGCCTCCTGACAAACTCGTACCTCTTTCTCCAACTAATGTATCGTAACCCTAAGTAATAAATTTTGACATGCATTAGAATTATATTGTTTTGAAATACTGTAACGTAACTGTCGTTGATTCGGCAAATAATGTTGGAAGTAAGTACCTGTGGAAGCTGCATAATGAATTTATGGGCGTAGGCGAGCCTAGCTGCTGCTTTGATTTCCTCATCACTCACTCCCTTTAATCCGAACGTTATATTTTTTGCGATTGTCGTATTGAAAAGGACTGGCTCTTGACCAACGACGCCTAGTTGAGACCTCAGCCATTTGATATTTAATGACTTTATGTCTACCCCATCTAAAAGTATTTTTCCCGAGGACGAGTCATATAATCTCTGGAGTAGCTGAACGCAAGTGGATTTTCCACAACCTGTAAAGAATTCAAGAATTCGTTTTCAGCAATTATATTCTACATTTCTTGGCTTTAAATACCAACATTTGCAACAGTTAAAAAATCATTTTACCCGAAGCCCCAACCAGAGCAACAGTCTGTCCAGGTTTCACACGAAGTGAAAGTTTGTCGAGGACCTATAGTAAATCCAATTAAGTATTTATGGGCGTCATGAATTTGGAAGAAAACAATTCTATTTATTATATTTCCCCTGGAAGGTATCTTACCGTCACGCCAGGTCTAGTGGGGTAATTAAATGCAACATTTTCAAAAACGATATCTCCACTGGGTCGTTCGTCAGGCACAATGCCATCAGTAGACGCGCTGTTAATTTCCGACTCCCTGAAAAGTTACGCTTCCTTTAAAAGCTATGCTTAAGTGTGATCCTGTCATAATTTACGCAACTCTCGAGTAAAGTCAAACCTTTCCAAAACGGGAAAAATGGATGCTGCAGCACCTGTCCCACCACTAACTGCCTCAATGTAATCAGACGACGAGCCAAAGTAGAATCCTGCCATCATAGTACTAAACAATATCTGCAATTGTCACAATTAAAGATAGATAAAGTATAAAATACGTCAAATTAACTATTACAAATTTACACAAAATTGACACTTACCACAAGAATGTTATCAGGCCCATAAAGTCCATCCCCGGTTTCCCTCGAATTCACAATCAGAACGGATCCATACCAAAACGCGTATGCAAAGTTGGATAAAGACACGAACCAAGTTAACCCATTCCCCAATCCAGACAAAATATAGCGTTTGTAAGCCACTTTCTTGGCGTGAATAATTTTCTCATCATATCGCTTGATCTCCTTTTCTTGACTGTTGAACGCGTGGACTGTCCGAATGTTAGTGAATACTTCCTCCGCAATTGCCCCAGCTGCAGCATACGCATCCTGCTCTTTTGCAGTAAAATTGCTTTGCACTTTTGCATCGAAACCACTCATTATTCCAAGTATCTAATGTTTTAGTTAAAAAATAGGAATCTATTATTACATATATGGTTTCAGACCAGCACTTACTTTCAGCTAGTTAACTATTTATCGACATTTTAAATTCAATTTACCGGTATGAACGCCATGAGGGAAAGTGTTAGTTTCCATCCGACCACAAATGACAGGATGGTAAGGAACACACAGTTTAGTGCGGCAGACACGAACATGCCCAACTTCTCACTCATGCCGTTTTGGATTTTGAGCATGTCACTTTTGAAAGAAATCAAGTAAGTTAATCATTGTCCATGATAATGTTTTAACATTTCTGTAATGGTTGCATAAACTTACTCAACCATTCGGGAGGAAAAATCTCGTTTGGCATTCTTATCAAACCAGCTAATCTCCTGTTGGAGCAACTTCCTGAAGTACTCCTTCCTGATTTTGTAAATCTTAAAAAAATGTTATAAAGCGCATATTAATTATGGTTTACTCGGAGCTGAAAAAGTAATGAATTTGCTATTTGATGCTTATATCATTTCATACCTGCTTCTCCGCAACATAATTGAGACACATCACAAAGACATAGCCAAACACGATTTCTGCTACGCCAAGGGAAGTCTGATAAATCACAAACTTTTCAACCCCTTTCATGAATTTCGACGTTTCACTCGACTCTGGTGGCGGACATAGTCTGGAAGTATTTGATGCATAGTCCACCATTGTCTTTGTGAACTGTCCGAAAGCGTAATTAGCAATTGCTGGAACAATCCCTGTTACACAGGCCATCGTCAGCCCCATAAAAACCAGCAATTTTTCACATTTACTGGAATAGCGGTACTATTAATAAAATGTACAAAAAATCTTTTTAATATTTCATATTTCAGGGCACTTTGCAAAATGGCAATTAAATGAAACTGAAGTTACCAAACTAAAATATGAAACAGATGCCTTCTCCGTTTCAGCGTTATCATTATCATTGTCACTCCCTTCCGCCAATGGTTTCGTGATCTTGCCAGGTGACGCATGACTAGTGCCATTTGATGTTTGAGGAACTTTGTGAACAGAATTTGCCAACTCGGCAGAGTTTTGAGCTGTATTGCTAACCCCAGGTAACTCCTCCTCCACCGCTACAGGTACTTCTGATTCCAGTAGACCCCTGTCCACATTATACATTACAAGGATTAAGTTACATTAAGTATGCCATTATTATTTTAAACTCAAGTAAATGCATACTTTGAAATAATTTGACATTAAGCTGTTACCTTCGGTCATCATTCTCATCGTCCCCACCCCTCCTCGTCAAGGCTGGCATTGTGCTTCAATAAATAGTTTCTTCAGTCTATGACGTTGTATGAGTTTCTCTTAAATTTCGATAAAAAAGTAGCAATTACTAATGATGCCAGTTTTTGTAAAAATTTTAATAGTAGCTAAAGATTTCGTAAGCTTAACTATTGCACATTGCAGATTACTATTACTTACTACCTACTGTTAGCCATGTGTATATTCAAAAAATGAGCATTATCATTGTCGGCGATAACCATTAGAAAATTTTTGTAGCTGTATTCTATTTGTCAATTGTCATTTACGTTCCATATTATGTACTACTATTTTTACTCTGTCTCATTCATTCTACAAGGTCAACAATGATGCTATATCTAAAACATCAAGGTGAGTTTACGACTAGTATTAAGTAAACCATATCAACCTAGACAAATAGACACTTGATCATTGGTACAGCCGGTATATGCTTTAAAGTTGAACCGACTCTGTATTAAAAAAATACATACTTCAGTAAATGAATGGCAGAGAACTGTGAACTTAGGATGTAATTAAATTGATGAGATTTTTTCATGAAAAATCAACATCTTTTCCATTCATATATAGTCATTGATTATTTTAGAAATACCTTTTTTTTTTGCAAAAAGTTACATAAAGACATATAAAAGTATGAAAGGTTAATAAAGGGTTAGTATAATCAAATTATGTAATTGGCCATTACCTCAAAATCAATGCCAAAGACACAAAACAAGCTTATGCTGAGCTTCACACCAGACACAAAACTATTCTGTCATACACATTCCAAATGTCAAATTGTCATTTAACTCAAAATTAACTCTTGACTTAAGCTCACATCCACCGGCAACTCCACAATGTCGTCTGTAGCGAAGTGGCATGCTCACATTATCTATATTTATCTGTACATCACACGTGAAGAACAACCAATATCAGTCCCTGAGATAACGGGGCAATATGACAACGTTGTAATTTTAACTAAACCATTACCTGATCAGCGCAACTTAACATATCAAAAAAACTCATATCCATTATCATATTATTATCATCATAGCATAGCTCACTATAAATAAAGACGCCTTGACGTTTTACTTAACGAGAGAGCCACATTTCCTCATTGTTTTTAACTACTCGACTATTTAAATTTTGTACTGGGTAAACCTCCTTCCAACTTTTGCGTACTTTTACTTCCTTCCTCGCAAACAAACGAGAACGTTTTATCTTCGCCCAAAGTCAACAAAAACAAGTCAGAACGTTTTTTTCACACTTCTAATGAATTTCATTAAAAACCCTAAACAGGTTCAATAGTCTCAGATCCCATCTGCATGCGAATTACGACTTACATGATAACCGGACTTTTTCCAATAAATCAATATCAGACTGGAACAATTACAAGAATTAGCAGGGACAGCAGCATCGGCTTGTTCGTACATAGTCCATGCTCTTTTCAATACTAAACTCAGAGATAACTAAAAGGGGATGGGTGATGGATGGAGAGAAATGTGTTAAATCTTAAACATGAATGAAAAGAAGCTGTAAAAATCAGTGTACGAATAGGAATGAGTTTTTGTATGACTGGAAGCAAATGACGTAATAAAGTTACAAGAACCGAGTGCATATTATCATCTCTGTAAACTCGACTGTGTGGATGGTGGAGTTGGAGGAATTTATCGTTATTTTTATACATTTGATGGCTCTGTGAACTGTCAGCTAAATAAGTTTATGAAATGAGCACGATGGCTAAGCCCATATAAGGATGGATGTGATAGCCCGAACTGAAGTAACTAATGTTTATATGAAAATCATATCATGGCTTATCAACCTAAAATCGTCAGTCTTAGCTTACCTACTCACATGTTGTGCAGGAATCGAATGGAGAATGGAGTTGACTGGCTCCTCAGCTTTCCATTCACTTCAACTTTGGGATTGGGCTACTAATGAAGGACTAGACCTTGACTATGTCTCTGCATGTTTAATACTGTTAGTCAAACTATGTAATATATAATTTCAATACATTTGAACAAAATGGCACTATCCAAACACTACTTTTTCCACATCATGACTTGACGTTTTCCCTTTCTCAGAACCTTAACTATAAGGCTGTCCTTGATAAGGAGATTAGAGAGATCTCAGAAGAAAGAATTGACTAAACAGGGGAACATTATGTGAAAAGTCGGCAAAAAAGATGATTCATAATATAAAAACCGACGGGATCGGAGCACGACATGCGAACATGATCAATGAAACATCAAAAGTACGATATAATGTATTATAATGAATTTCTATTCCCGAGTGCCATCCTTATTTCGCAATGCAGGTGAGTTGCGAATGTAGCGTGTAGTAAAATGTGCAATAAAAAATGTTCAGGTCTTTTGTTGATTTCACTTTAACATAGACGATTCCCTCGCGGCTAACTGGCTTCAAAGCTGGTGAATTGCCGGGGAGTGCTGAAATGATGTTGGGATATAGTAGAGGAGTTTTTGCACAAAGGAATGAAGCTTGATTTGCAAAGGCCGTAGAGAAGCCACCTGGAGCTTTGGCTTTCTCAAGCAGCACAGTCAAGTGCACGCAGAGGCGATGCGCGATGCAGAGAAGCTGGAAGCCTCTGGATATGGAAAGATGTTGGAGAGTTCAAGTTTCTTTCTTAAAGAATGACAATATTTTTTTAGCCCAATGGAGCGTTATATAGTTACAGATAAATGAGTATTCAGAAAGTGTAATGAATGGCTACAGCATAATTATGTACTTTGAAAAATAACTGAAAAAGAGGAAAACTAAGCTGGATAAGGGCAGATTGTCTTATATAATACGTCAATAAGTATTCACGGAATCCATCAGTACATGAATTTACCTTCTCCAGCATTTGATCAAATACAATGAGTACATATAAATAGGTAGTTAGTAAGCTTAATTATCTGTTACAATTTTCTGCCGCCTGTCATACGTCACAAGCAGCATATATTGATATTACTTTTACTTGCGCATATAGGTACAGACATCTCAATTCTGGTCTGATTCGGTTGAAGTTCAATGAACAGAGGCAGAAAACTGTTAAATTTAGTTTAGAATAGGTAGTTTCACAAGAAACTTGTCAAGAAGATGAGCAGATAAGAGGAAGCGGTCAATTACTAAAAACATGCTTGCCTTGCGTGGCTCACCAATCCCCATCAAACAGCGAACGTAATATGCAAAAAGTACTTAAATATGCTTGATCGTGTAGCTTACAATTCACAATTCCGCAATTATGAATGAGACCAACTGTTTATTGGAGATGTCAGGAATGGGATCAGGATCGTTGATGACATGTGCTTGACCTGCCAGTTTCAAGTAAAAATCTATTAAAAATATTAAAATACACATGTTTTATAGCATATACTTATGTACTAGTTGGTTTAATCATGGGTTGATTGTCTGAGAAGACATTTGTTGAAACTAACATATTATAATTCAATATATTCTCCAAGTTAAACAAGATTACTTCAGCTAACTTAAGTAAACAGGATTATCCAGAAACTAAATACAACTAAGCTGAACATTTTTTAAATGAGTCGTACAAATATTAATCCTTCAATGAGATTTATCTATGAGTAAGCTAAAAGCTAGCAATAAAATTTACGTGATTAACAAATACAATTAAAGATGGCATCCCATCCACAATTAGAGTTTGGGTTGACATCAGCTTTAACTAATTCTTATAATACCTAGGTAGTACCTATAAACTCTTAAACTCTATCATCGTTAATTAACGGCCTATTATCTCCTGCTCTTGTTTTGAATTTTCAAACTTTCGATATATGAGCATTCCTCAAGTCTCAACTTTTCTAGTTCATGTTCATAAAACAACAATAACTCAGCAAATAGCCATGTTCCCAAAAATGGCTTCCAACCCGAGATTTCCGAGCACAACTTCAAAAACCTATTTCTGGTCTACGTATACGTATTTATATCGATAAGTGCATGCGTGTAGGTATAGAAAATTGGTGGCATTGAACTTAAATCTGATGAAATATTTGTATATAAGTTTCAAGATAGTCTTCCACAAATCTCCGACTGCTTGCCAATTTCCTACTCTCAAGTAATGTTCCTATCTATCAGCACCACATATAGAGTCCTCCCTCTGCAGGAACTTTTCCCGTTTTTTTGTGCAGTTCTCGGAGAGAAGATAACAGAGACAAAACTACATCCGCATTTTTCTATTGACTTCCTATCCTAAACAATATTTAGGTGTTTTTTTTTCTATTCTTAAGGAATGAGCATATTTCAGTAGTTTGTAAATATGTAGATTTGAACGACACGGCATATAGCTAGTTTTTTTTAGGTAATATCAAGTCAAGCTACCGGGAAAAATGCGTAACTCGTACGTATAAATGATGAGCTCTCTGGTTGCGGAATTGGCTCAGCAAGAATTAGATCATTGCCTAAAATGCTCGGTGACAATGACATGGATGTTATTAGGTGGTTATGATGACGGTGTTAATGCTATTATTACAGATTGGGGAGATGGGCTTCATTGTAAAAATGATGGTATGATTGTGCGAGTGCGAATTGATATTTTTTGAAACAGTTGAGTTGCAATTTTAATGAGCTAAACGTCGCAATCGCTTTATTTTTTAACTTCATTTCGAACACGATGGACAGATAAAGCGCGTTGACAAACGTGGTTAAGGGAATTCGTCAATTCTATGTTCTATCTGTTAGTTTATTCATCTGCTTCAGTTTCACGAAATGTGTGGGTGATACGTTGTATCACCTAAAAGATACCTGCGGCCAGCAAAACCCTTAAATTTAAGGGTTTTTATGTAAAACTAGTATCAGATTTCCAAATTAAAGTAAACCTCCGCAACTTCCGGCAAATAATTGGCGACAATACTTCCTAGAATGTGGCCTACACATGTGTAATTGTATACTACAGCAAGAGAAAAGCTATCAGTAAATGATTCCGTGGAAGAGAAGGAGGTGGGTGGAAGCACAGAATTGTAAATTGCATTATACATGTACGTAATAAAACCCCATATAAGTTCCAGTACGTTATCACCGTTGAATATTGTCGTCACGGAATTTTCTATCAGTGTGCGACATACGTAGCGAAATAGAAATCTTGAGCTGTAGTATCAATACCAGGAGCATGGATTTTTCTGCTGACTAAAATAACAAAGAACAAAGCACGTGTTTAAACACATCCCCGCAAATAAGGGTAATGTTCCCAGAACTTAAACCAATTTGCTTCCCCTCATTATTCTCAAGTCTTGCTCATGTCTTGCCACGCCGTAACGTAACCATAACCGAACATTAAAATTGATGAGTAGGATGACAATTTAACGTCCCTTTCGAATCGACAAATTGGACAAATGAATGTCCAGAGAGCGGAAATATCGATGCAAATCACTGGAAAAAAATAATTTGCGAGTGGGAGGCTCGCTTCACGCTCACGCTGTCATAGAGAAGAAAATAAGCCTCCATCATCCTTCATCCTTTAGATACCTAAATGAATATTATCATATTACCGTTTTTTAACCAATTTCCCTGTGAATATGACTGTTACAGAATCAATATAGAATTGAGCCTACCAGCAGAAGAGGCGAAGCTAAAGGTAAGTCAAATCGAAGGTCGATATCAATATATACCACGTGGAAGCATGTTCCAAGCCATTCGTGGAAAACAACTGCATCAACAACATTTTTCTACGAAATCTACGAAATTTTCCTTAAAAAAACCCGTTGCTGTTGTCACACGGAGTGAATGTGCTTATTCCAAATATTTCTAAAGCTTCTCCTTTTTCTTTTCTCATTACTCCTCACTTTATCCATTTTGCTCATGAACTGTGAAATGAGTATTTTTGTCAATCTACGCATGTAATGATCCCTAATTGGCGAATTTCATGGTAGTTACTTGGCCATTGACGTCTGGGCAGGGGTGCAGGTTTCATGCAGCTTTGTGGATAAGAGTGCTATCGAAAGTTATCGATTATCTATAGCCCACAATACATAAATATATATTGCTGTCGTCACAAATCTAATTTTCCAGTTTATGAACTGCAACAGCAAAAAAAACATTTCATTGACCCTGAGAGAACATAGACACCAGAATGGAGGTATGGTGTATTGATTCCTTGATGAATTAATTTTCACTCCTTAAATGAAGCAAAAAAGGGTAAAATGTCGATAAAATTTTTCTTCCCTGTTCCGTTCACTCTCGCTGCTTTCCTTCCAAAAAGGAAGTTCAATGTTTTCCCTTGTTTATGCGCACAATTTTTGCAACTTTTCCACAACCTGAGAATTACGTTTCGGAGAAAACAAAGCACTCCATTCTCCAAGCGTTATAGAGGAGAGGTGATGGAATTTGCTTTACCTACAACGGTGGAATGATATGATGATGTCATGATCAAAAGGGTGAGTTTCGATAAAGCAATGAATTATTCCTGAACGTATTCTACTGCAACGTTGCTCGCTTGTACGTCGTCCATTCTTCAACAAAATTTACGCAATATCTTCCCAAAACAATCTTAATCCCTTTTGATTCCCACTTTATATGCACTTGACATAAGTAGGAAATGGTGCGGGGTTTCCTTGTCAAGTCCTACGCAATACCTCTAAGGAGCTTATAGCTTATAGCTTATAACACTCTTTGGAGAAGCTATTCCTTCTCCTTCCTATTCAAAAGTCAAGTTCGATGATATTGGTTTGAAGAGTTGGCTAATGCCCAGCAACATAAATTATCCTGTACATTTGGATAATCTATGTGCAGACGTGTTTAGTTTAGCCCTGGCTTTTTTAGATTTCTATCCTTGAGTTATCTCATCATATTATCGGTAAATTGGGGATCCCGGGTGGTTTACTTTTCTCGGTTATGGCCATTGAAAAAGCCATTGCCAGTATTACGCTAATGGAGTGGTTAAATGAGTTTATTTCCTTTAGTTAGCCCGTTCCCATTACGTCTGAATAGTTACAATGACCCCTTGAACTGTGCTAAGTTGAAGAGCTTCATTTGAAATACGAACTATATGGGAGTAAACGTGATTAAACTAGGTTGAAATATAATCAGTGATCATTCATTGTCAGGGATAAGACTAATCAGTTGCATAAGAATGGATACAAAATTGAGAATTTAGCGTTATCCATCCTCTCATTTAAACTTTGGACCAATCCAAAGTTCTCCTTTTTTTTACTCAAGCTTGCTTATATCCATGTCATGTGATGATTTTTTATGGAAAATCGGAATTCCAAAACTCGAAGCGATCTGCCAGCCCTCATCCTGACAGATTGACATACTAGAGAAAATTAATAACTAAAGTTGCCAGTTAATAAATATCCATTAGTGACAAAGCAAAAATAGGAAGGCGATAATAACTGCAAAATTTATGCATTATAGTGAAATCGACAGCAATGGGGAAAACTTACACTTATAATGCTTTTAGCTCTCGATGCAATTTGAGCTCCTTGGAAATCCATATATATTTTTTGCTACATTCCCTTTTTTGGCCATGCACGAGTGTTCCAATGTGAAATCCAATGACGCGCATGCAGGAACTGATGGAGAGGTTACGAAACGCGTGGATATCCTTTCGTCGGGAGAAAGCGTTTAAAAATAGCTGTTGTTCTTCAAAAAAAACTTCCAAAACTATCTTTATGCTGAAGGCATTTACGCGTATTAGCTGTCCCAAGACGTTTATTACCTCCTATTCTTACCTATATAGTCCTCTGTTCTTAACTACTTTTTAAGTAGTTTAGCAGTCGTTGATGTTGATAATAACTAACTAAACAAAAATATATGAGCATAGATACAATAGACTGGCGAGGATGATGATGTAATAAATAGCAAGGTAAAAGGAGGAAGAAATACCGAACTAGTAAATTTCATCATACTTTTGCACAACCAGCTAATAAAAGAATGAAGCATGAAAGGTTCCCCTGTAAAATCCTAATTGATTCACTGTTCAATGTTAGTCTTCAAGGCTAAAATATGAACGGCTCCCGCGACTCCGTCGCTAATTATAAGTCAGGTTTAACTACACAAGATATTATATAAAGTACGAGATTTTTTTCCTCTACCTTGAAAAAATTTTAATTGCTTGTTTCAGTCTAGAAGGATGAGTTAGTTAGAATTAACAACATGAATGAGTAAAAGTGCCAAAAGGAGGCTGAAGTGTGGAAGCTTAAGCCTGAATTTTCTCCTTCCGAATTAAAACTTGGCTTGGAGTTATCCCGACTTTATGAGGATGATTATGACGCCACCTTTGCCCAGCTCTTATCTCCCTTAGTTTAAAGTATCAAGTAACTCATTTCCATCAAAATCTCAAAAGAATTCGAAAATTAGTGCCAAAGTCAGGAATTACGCAAGTGGTAATGAGAAATAAGTAGCAGTAGAGAGACTGGCACTGGGAGAGCTGCAGGGTAAAATGACATGACATGAAGAACCTCTAAATTCCAAGTTATTTCCAATTTTCATCTGTAAACTGTCGTGAACTGCTTGTTTCTGTCAGCTTCACATAACTCTTCCCATCTATATGAAGCATGGGATGACGCCCAAACCAAGAAAATATTTCACGGCTCATTTGCTGGGTTCGTTTCAAGAAAAAAAATCGGAGATAGGTGTAGGTATTTATATTACGTATGCATAGGAAAAAAGCAATGCAGTTTTTTTGTAAAAAAAAACGACACTCTTCTGGTCTCACCTTATCTCCTGTCATACTTAAGGTCTCAATTGGATGGATGAGTAAAAGCTGAGCATCTCATCTCGACAGCACAATGAAGCCAGGCAGCATTGAGCATCAAGTTATGTCTTCAGCTTAATTAATATATTTCGGAAATGTGAACTTGGGGAATAAATTATCGAAATTTTGGGACTATTCTGAAATTTTATGCTTTCACATTAAAGCTAACCCAGTTTGGAAAGAGGTTCACTCGCAGATAAAGGGAAATCGCTCCTAAACACTCGTACGAGTAAGGTGCGGAATCCGTAAAAAAAGGCATAAGATATTCATTACAGCAAACATACTGTTTGAAAGTAGTATAGCAGGTCAGGGTTCTTTTCCCACCGAGGATTTCAGTTGAAACAGGAAGGAAGTGGGGATTAACATTGGAACAATAAAATTCCTTCAGCTGTACGCACCTTTTATGGAAGCCGCAAATTCAGCATTTCGGTAAATTTAGACACGCACGCATACGGTTGGGAAGAGATTATAACGTACAAAAAAACCGGCAGACTGACAGGTTTGTTGAGGAGTGTGCCAATGTCAGAATATTAAAAATTATTATGACTCGTCTGGGGAATAGTTAGCCTCTTGCGGGATTTTATTTTCGGGAGACAGCACAAGTAAAAGAAAAATTCGAAATCGCTTCCTTCTACACATACCCCGTAATTGGGATGGTGGTGTATTTTTGAAATGAAGGCTAAGCCATTCTCCCATATTATAAGTAATTTGATGTTATTTGGGAGCATTTTTTTCTCAATGGAAGAATAATCCTTCCCAGGACACTTCAGCTCAATAATACGATGAGGGGAAGAGAGACGATGATGACATTTCAAGGACTTTGGCCAGAAATGCTTCAGCCTGCAGTAGATTGCTACACATTTCTTTCTAAAAGTTTCACCGACCAGAGCAAACCCAACGAGCGAGGACTGGAGTCCGATGTAGTAATATGCCATTAGATGAAGAAAGCTAGTCATAAAGAAATCGTCCCAAAATACTCGACTGTAAACGGAGCGATGTCAAAGTTTTAACAGTAAATGGGAGTTGAAGGCCTACTTTTCATCTTTTATAATTCCTTCGCAAGCTGAAACCATTCTTCCTCTGTGCGCTTCCCCTCTTCTGAACAAAGCATGAAAAGTGGACGATCCACATTTTATAGCTGGTGTACCTTACTTCAAAGAGTCCATAACCATCTTCAAGACTTTTTGGAGAAGATGTGATTGCTGCATCTGTGAAGAAACTACTTTCTAGACCTTTTTCTTCAGAGATGTTGATACAGGGCTGATATTGGAAGCAGATATGATACAGAAGATGCGGAGCATACACTCCTCCTCAAAAACTCTATTGCATGCATCTTCAAAAGGGATTGGGAATTGGGATTGCCTTACACCTTTTCCACATCTGCTCAGGGAATATGGAATTTGTTCCTGCTTGCTTGTGACAGCTTGCAGAGGAGCACACTCCACTTGATGATGACGCTGCCTCTACTTAATTATGAATGTATTCTTTATCATGAGAACAATCTGGGGATCGATCATCTTATCCGTCAGTCAGTCCAATGGACTAGGGTAAAGTGGTTGGTGGGCGAGTTTGGATATCAGAATTTCGCCATTCCAGAAAAAAAAAATGAGCAATATGATTCACATGGAATCATGATATGATACCCTTCTAACAAGTGCATGGGTCATGTCATGAAATAAAGCGAGTTGAAATTTTTAGCAAACAAGTCCTCTCCCGAATTAATATTTTCCCCTTCTCTGTTTCACTATTAGCATAACTCCAACTTCATCATCGATGTATCGATTGTTCGCTTTTTTTTCCTACCCTCTGCTCCTTCTCCTAGTCATACAGCTGCCAGGAACAAGAACGCGTGAGGAGAAACAAACACAGAAGGCGAAGAAGGGGAGTTGGATTGGGAAATATAATGAGAGACGGAGAGGATGGTGTACAAACCAGCCCTATATGTAAAAGGCTAATATGTGTGTGGCATTTTATTAAAAGTTGTAGTGCAACTTGGCTTCCCATGTAAACTGCATCTGTATATCTATATCCGCAAGCAATATTCTTCAGAATATTCCTAATATTTCTAGATACCTTTTCTAGTCATTGTTAGCTGATGCAAGGAAAAGGAGATGGGATTCCTGATACTTGCATATATTGTGCCACCATGCACATTGGAGTTCAGGATTGAAAACCCTTTTCAATCCACTTTTCGGAAATGATCAAGCCCCCCTTCCCCAGAATCCAGCTAGTTATGGCTGTTCCTCCATCAACATATTTTCCCTTCCATGAAAACGATGAAAGATCCCTATTTGAGTTTCCTAGAAGTGGAGGACGGCGACAGCATTAAAGCTCCTTTTAGCCAGAACCAGACATTCCTCTCTTTCCATATTTCTCTGGACCACTTCCTATTTTAAAAAAATCCCTCTTCCTATAAAGGCAAAGCTAAAAAAGAAACTTTGGAGAAGGGAGCCCAATTTCTAAGGATATGGAGAAGAAAAAAAAGGACCTGGTTCCATTTTATTCTTCATTTCCCTTCATGCGTCCATCACTTAGTCCCAACTCCGTACCCCCCAAAAAAAAACACGCCAAGCAAAGTGTATCTGTTTTTTTTTTGCTCAATGGGGGAAGGAAAGGCCACATAAAGAATACCTTATCTATGAAAATGCTGGTTACAAGCACAAAGGAAATTCTATGAAAGGCTTCTTTCTGGGAGATATACCCATATGCCCATACTACAAAATATGAGCATAGACTTAACTTAATAATAACTGCAATAGGGTACACAATATAGATATAATATATATTTACAATAAGGGTAGGTTTTTTTTTCATAAGTGCATAAATTGTTAAAAAAAATATATAAACTCGTTATATATTCCATATTGTTGTGCAGCCATATAGTAAGTGCGTGAGTGGGGATATCTTTTTTTTCTTCATTATTCTCGTTTCTCACTCTGTTCCCTGTAGCAGAGCTTATTGAGCTTGGATCATATATATATTCTTCCCTGTTTGAGTTGCATCTCTCTCGACCCGATGCGATATCATGCTTTATAAAACGTATTGAAATCCTTTGTACAAAAATGCTAAAGTGGAATGCTTACATTCGTATAGAACTGTTCCCTGCCACGATATGACGCGACGGCCATGGCAAGGAAACACAATGAACTGAATAGAAAAGCCCCAACACATTTGCTGGCTTTGCTGCTTGGGCAATATAGCGTCTGATGTCTGTACTCTATACACAGTTTGCTGCACAAGAGAACCACATCGTCGACATCCTATCATGAAATAGTTCTTTTCTGAATGCCTGTTCAGCTCACCCTTCTTTTTTTCCCTTTTTCGAGTTGCGTATCTCATATTGGGGCTTCGTATTAGTCGTAATGTTGGCTGGGGAGAGCCAAGCTGCTAATACACTGATACAAGAAAATGTTGAACTAAAGTAGGCAAACAGACAAAAAAATCCTTCAGTTAGCAATCAACGAAGGGAAAAAGGAGACCACGGTAATCAGCGCAGCGCAGCCTCACCATTTTTCAGCAGCGTAATCATAATCACAACAAAACTCTCCATATAGTCAGCGGAGAGACTCGAATATTTAAGTTTACAATTTTTTTTCTCTCGAGTAAAGTTAGACGAGTGTGCTGAAAATAAATGTTAAGGAAAAAATTGTGCTAAAAAGTTATTGTTTCCCTGATAATGTGATTGTGTTTTTCCTCGGGAAATTTTGCATTACCTGGTTTTTTAAAAAGAAATCTCTCGGTTCTAATTTGTAGAAGTGGAGTGTAGTCTTTCGTGTTTATCGCACTATCATATTGAATTATGGTGTTGCTCCTGGATTGCTTTGTTGTCCAAGGAAATATATGAGAGGAGGAGATCGGGCTCGGACTTGCTCCTGTTCCAAGCGTCGTTCACATTGTTGAACAAAGTGACGCAAAACAGCGATAGCCCTTCGTCACAATTATACAATGTCCACTTTGGCCGGTCCGGCTGCACCTATGATGGGTGTCTCACATCATCACCAGCAAGCCGTCCTGGCAGCTGCGTACTTTCACCATAATCAAAACAATAACTCGCAAAATATCAATTCTATTAATAATAGTAGTGGGAGTAGTAAAGGTGGCAGTTCTTCGAATAGTTATACATTACCTGAGAGAAACTCACCTGTGGATGTTCAGCCTGATCGACCTATTGGATATGGAGCCTTTGGAGTTGTGTGGTAAGTGCTCTTTTTTGCAGACTTTATCCATAACTCGTAAAATAATTCCTGGAAGTCCGCTCCAGACTCAGATCGAATGACACATGAGTACAGAGCAGAGTCCAGTCCAGTCAGTCCAGGATAGGATGATGAATTCGGGGAAGGGAAATGGCTTTGTAGAAATCATGTTGACTCAGCTTTTAGCCCTTTGTTTGGAATAGAAAGAAAGTAGCAAGGAGTAACATGATCAACCCCATTTCTATCTGGGGGAAATCATATACCTCCACGATATGATAAATATGACATTTTACCATTCATGACAATGCTATTGTGAGAAGATAACTAATAAGCGTGTTCTGTGACATCCCATTGAGGAGGATGATGATGATGACATCTATTTAGTATTTACTTCCTCTTAGCCATCTTATTCTCCTTTGGTGTGACTTCAGCTGCAATTAGGATTTCGTCACAAAATTCCTCCTAGCAAGCGCGTGCAGCGTGCCCCCATCCATTCTGTGGAAATCACTTGAAATGTGGATCCACTCTGTATTGACTAGTGAGCAAATGAAAGTAAACTTGATCATCATCATTATCATGACCATATTCAATATTATTTAAAATGGGCTATATATTCTCTCCTGTTCAGCATGACTAACTATAAAATGTGTAGACTGACAAAAACTGAAAATTACACATCAACTGGGTTGTTGTTCATGCAACAGTAAAAAAACTGTCTACTTAATAACCATACAGATATATATATATATTTTACCCATGATAAATACAAAAATAATATCGCATCTGAAGCACAAAAGGAGCGCAGCTCAGCTCTACTTTTACTTGAAAGTCATTTTTCTCTCCTTATTTTCTAAAATATATAGAAAACTTTCAGTTTTTTTTGTGATTATTTTTTTTTTCGAGTTGCATTATTTTGTGGACGGACATCTTAAACGTATATATTAGTGCCTCAAGAAAGCGTAGCATTTTCGTTAAAAAAAAGTTGAATGGCAGATGTGTGAGGGGTTTCGTATCCCATGCAAGAAAACGCAACGTGATGGGATGCAGCACACGATTCATATTTTGAGAGAATGGTAGGATTTTTCAATCATATTTCGTAATCACCACACAGGTAAAACGAGAAGATAATGCAAGCCCAGTCGAAATGGAAAAAAGTCGGAATAATGAGAATGGCTGCATGCACACCAGTATATGAGCTCTCCGTGCTATGAAGTAATACAATGTAATTATCCCCTTTACCTGTGTATAGGCACGATACACCTTTTCATATCAGGCTACCTTGATGATGAGGATGATGATGATGATGTTGATGATTATTGTTAAGTTTTACCTGTGCACCAAACCACCTCACCTCCCTATAAAGCAAATGGTGTGTGGATCGTGTGTTATCAGCGAACCACCGTACCATGATAATATGATGCTGATGGTGATGCCAGATGCCATGCATATTGCGTCCACAAACCTCGATCGAAGGCGAACGACTTCCATAGTAGAATCTGACGCAAAAATGTATGTAAAGTGGTTCTATCTTCATGCTAACTCTTATGATGGGACGAATGACGACAAAACAAGGAGAGGAAATGAAAGAAACCATTCGCCACAACCTCGTCAGATGCTTGCTACATATCGTCCTCAGTCCTCACCTACATCGTCAACTATCTCATCTCACTGAGTGTGCAATAAGCTGAGAGAGAAAAAAAAATTAATGTAGTTGCTTAAAAATATTATAATGTGCCTTTTAATGTCGAAGGTGCATTAATAAAAGGACTACATATATTAGCATGGGCTGTTTCTACCCCCAACAAGATATAACGCGCGAGGGTTGCTTCTCGACTTTTTAGCAAATTTTTTAAGAAAATGCAAAACTTTTCCCTTTCTCATCCTTCCCCGATTCCTCTGAACCGTGTCTGTCAAAATAAATTAGGAATTCCAAAGTTGCAGACAGTTCCATAAAACATCCTATTATATCTCAGTATTCGCTAAATACATGTAAAATAGATCCTTGTTATATGAAATCCTATAAAGCTGCTATAAATATGATCGTATCATATTTCAATATGATGGGGCGAGCACGTTCTCCCTCTTGTAGACAAGGGATTCAGTCATGAATTCAGTGAAACCCTGCAATCCACTCACTGCAGTTCTGCTAATCGTATGTGATAGCTGGAACTGCTAATCTTTGGTGAAACACGTCAGGTGAACAATTTTTGGCCAGACATTATTTTGCTGAAACATGGCTCGAGATCATTCGTCAAGTTCCTGGAATGGAATCTGGTTCAGTTCCTGGAATAGCTCATAAAGTAACACATCTCTCGCCCTAGTCGTCTTTGTTCTCGCTGGTTGGGATCCAATCCAGCTAGTTAAGAGATGATGATGTGACATGACGTGGTTCATGTCGATTGGAGAATATTAATACAATGATTCATGATGATGATATTCTTACTTTTTATTCACCCTTCTGACATCTCATTTGGAATAAGTATGTATTATTTTTTATTCATCTGAACAAAAATAGATGATGTTTGTTGAAAAAAGTGTGATGTGAGGTGAGAAAGTAATTTCTTCAACACAAAGCATTTTATTCATGAAAAAAGCTCACTTCGCCGTGAATCCTAGTGATTGGCTTTAGCCTCACAATTGCAACCATTTTTCCTTCAATTTCCCAAGTTTCACCTGCATCAGGTTCAGGTTATCGAGGTATTGGTTTTTTTTTTCAAGAAACATCCACCGCATATCGTCTACCTCACTCCCAATCCCCCCTCCACTTTCATAAAATGTCATCCTTCAGAATGATATACCTTTCAAAGTTTTGTACTTGAGAAGGGGGAAAAAGCTAAATAAAAACATTGCATTTTTCACACAAATAACAAGCTCAGCTCCCCAAGCAAAAAAAATTATTGGCATGAATGAAAAGTAAAACTTGAAAAAAAAACCGACACAACAGACTAGAAAGAGAATAAAAAACAAGAAAAAAAAATCGTGTCGCGCTTATGGATGGGATTTCAGAATTGTGAAATTGCAAACTTACCAATACAACTTCACCAAGTATGCCAATCCTCATGCAGTTTTTTTTACTGTGTGAATTCTCATCGCAGAAAACAATTTACTATGTGCCATTACCTCCATCACCACAACTATATTAGATCCTCCGCTAATGTTGTTCCCTTCGTGAAAAAAAACGTCTCATATACGAGGGATATATAAAAGTACATTCATATAATATTCGCATTCGCAAAGAGTGCAACGACTTTCGATATACTTAAAGTATATATAATTTTTTTTTCAAAAGTCCAACAACTTAACTCTATATGAAAACATATGGCATTTCACTCACTCTCTCGCACTTGTATCATATCGCATCCTCATCATGATGATCATATCCTCAAACCTCCTCTCACCAACCACCAACCAAACCACCACCACCAGAACTACTACAAAACTGTTGTAATCTTGAATAATATTTTTTTGCATTATTTCAAGCATGGATATATAAGCAGCTGAAGTTTTGCAGTAGTCCGATCAAAATCCAAAAGCTGATAACTTCTCTATTGGCTGAGCACACACACTTTTTGTACGCAATCTACCTACAGTGGTGATGATATAGTCGCAGGAGGAATTACTGATTTCTGATTACATAGCTTGAAGGATATAAGGATGATAAACGTTTTCATTGTAGTGAGTGTTGTTTTCGCAACAACGACTACGAGCAGATGAGATTAGTGTGGGTAGCTTTTTCTCTCAACTGATCATTCACACTGAAAGAGAAAGCAGTTCTTCTTGACGTCGACAAATTTAGATGAACGATAATATATAGCTATGCAATATTATGTTGGATGGAGCATGAAGGGCTTTAACTCTTATCAGGTTATTATAAGGGATAGCATCCAATCAAAACTCCAACTTCAGAAATGGTATTTTCGTATTGCAAAAATAATGCAAAATGTATGCGCATGAGTTTTTTTTTCTGCAGAGGAGAAAAAATATTGATGAGAATTGTGAGAAATAAATATGTCTAATTAGCGAGCAAAAAAATCATAACTTTTTATGAATATGGATGGAGCACAGACGGTAAAATAGGACCCGGATAAAGATATTGTCATGAAATGACAGGCCATTTTAACTTCAGGGAAACAAGCAACAGAGCCGAGTAAAAATTAGCAATCTTGCTGTTTGCAATTTGCAATCCTTGTTATTGCTATTACATATAATAAGTATGATAAACATTACATTAGAAAGATGGGCTAATATAATTGTTCCTACTCGTTTTTTTCCCAACTAAATATGGCTGAACGTAATAATGTGCGTTTTTTTATCAATTCCGTCAGCCATTTATTTATTGAGATATAAAATAAATATGTATCCCCCAATGTTAGACTATGATAGGGATGATCGAGGGAGAGAGAAGTCGTCATAAATATAAATATTTATTAAAAGTGGGAGGAAACAGCATTGAGCTGTACAGGTACCTCGAGCTCAGCGATAACAATTGTCGTAGTCTCATACGCAACATAATTGTGGAATAATTGAAGAAGCGAAGGAATCAGGAAGCGCTTTAGGAAGGAAATGGGAGGAAGAAAAAAAAAGGTGGAGAGGAAGGACGTCGTCGGTGGTGGTGGATATAATCCACATTGAAACTTTTCATATTATTGCTCAATGCACTAAGGTAGTTTGCAAAGAGACTGTCACATAATTTGTTTGAAGCTCTATTGTAAATATAGACTTTTAGAATGAGTTACGATGGCCTGACACCATACCAGTTTTCTATCTCTCACCTGAAAATAAACTAGTTCATTAGATCAAACATACCATTAGACTCGCATCTACGTAGAGAGCGGTGTGGAACCCCCATAAAACTGAAAATTTATCGTCAAAAACATCACTCAAATAGCTTGATGCTTAGTGCTAGCCATGATGATGGGGCCTTCAGAAAAATGTTAATTGCTCATAGTCAGCTCATGAAAAGACAGCGTATGGCTGCAGATGTAAATCCCCCATGGAACTGACTACGTGGCTGAATTAGACAGACACATATCAATCATCCTTCCTACGCGGACTAATCTTCAATTCCGTCTTTTCATTTTGGGAATCTTTCCTAAATAATAATGCTATTACGTAGTTACGGGGTAATCCTTGACAAGACAGCGCATTAGAGGAAAAAGCATTAGTTTTACGTTCCATTTGGAACATGAAGAAAACAAAGCAATAATATGCTGCTGGTGTTGCACCATCAGCTAATCAACATAGCATCACCACCACCATCCCAACACTTCCCAGAATGTTGACCCCCAAGATCAGGAGCAGCGCGTATATTTTTAAATATAGATACGCATGTGCTCCAAAATGCACAACATTCCATGCGTGCCTCCAAGGGGCGCAAGAGGTTCGAAAATCTGTGTTTGTGCGAGTTATCTCATGTATGGATGTTTTGAGGATGAGTTTATTTTTGGACCCAGTTTACGGGATGAGTGTAAAAAAAATACTGACACGCCAATCCGTCCGATATGCGCATGTTTGAGAAAGTAGGAATGGAGGTGCACAGTGCACCCAAACATCATCAGAATAACTTCCTCTGTGGAAGTGTCACCAAGCCGTGGTCTTCTCAAATACGACGAACTGAACTGTTTTTTTTTCATTTCACCGAACAGATGCGAATGCCGCTGCGCTGCCAGCAACTCGCTCGAATGGGTTGAATGTAATGTTCCTCGAGTTGAAATGAATTGTAGGATTATTGCGATAGTGCGAATATATCTGTTGTTTATCGCCACATACAAAAGATATCTTTTGACATCACACAGTACACTCATTCAGACATGAACTTAGGTTTTTTCTTCCCTAACAACACAGCTTTCTTCATTAATGGTTTGAGAGGATGATGAATCGCTGAAAAAAAATCTTACATGGACAGGGCTGGCATTTCAAATCCACTTAGAAACTGATATAAATCATTATGAAGCCGTGATCTGGAGCTAAAATTTTAAATAATGTGTTGAATCAACTCTTTAATCAGTGTCTGAGCATATATGTATGCAATCGTGTTAAAGGACTAACATCACTTTCATATGTCAGCAATTCCAATTCATCTCCAAGTTCGTCAACAGTGCAGTAAAGGGGAGTGCAGTGACATTAGCTCGGACTGGGCATATATTTTAGCGTCTGTGTCTGCCGATAAAAATCCGCCACATATGAGCTTTCATACTTTAACTTCATTTATTCATTTTACTTAATTTAGCAGGACAAGATGACTGATGAAATCACCCAAATTAATATAAAGTAGGTGAAGTCTTTTTTTTTCAATCTGTAGGGGGGAACCTCACAGTGAGGGGCTGATCAGTATAGTGTCAAATGATAAAAAATAAGCTAAATTCTCCAGTTTATGCGACCACGACTGTAAGCTCCATGACTGATGATGAAATGGCTTCCCGTCTTCGCATCCAGCCAGACAGGCACGATTCACGCGAGTCGCTTTCATTTCAAATGATTAGACAGAGATCATCATAGATGGACATGTTTTTCTTGTGGAAATCTATCCTCAACTTTGACCTTTTTTTTCAGATATCAATCCCGAAAATAATATCAGCTTGGAATTATATTTTATATTAGAGCAAATACTTTCATATTATGGACACAGGCAAAGGTACTTACTCAACTTGTGAACATATTCCATTCTGTTTTCACTGCATAAAAAAACTGCATTCGCATTAAATTAATGGGATATTAAATTAAACTGAGTATTTAAGTTGATGAAGCACATTTGGAATATTAAATGCATGTATGAAAACTTGCTCAATGAAACCTCATGATGATGATGATCGTATCGGCGATGCAGTCCATCTTTCACAGGCACAGGTCACAAAGTACCTCTGTAATTAAATATGGGATTTTGGCTTCACTTAAAAAATAATAATATGAGAGGCTAATGATAAACCAGTAAGTTATCCATCCAACCACATGTTTGCGAATATCAAACTCGAATATTTCGAATTTTATTAAATATTATATGGCTGAAAATTAGTACTATAGTTTACATTAATAACGAAATCTCCCATAAATCATAATCGCTAACTAGACTAAAAAAAATATCCTTTGCTTGAGGGAGGCTCGATGGCGGCGGATGGTATAATCAAGATGATTTGAAGATGGTGATGATCCCTAATGATGATTCTCTCTTTCGCGTAATGCGTAATGTTAAAATGGCTAGTATGTTATGTACATATTAATGTTACATTGTTGCCGATGATGATGATGCTGATGTTTAATATGAAATGGGTTCTGCATGTTTTTTTTGCAATGTTCAAGTCCCTTTTGAAAAAACGTAAATGATACGATATGATGCAATCTATTGATTATGTGGATTGATAATTACATATATTAAGTGCCTATAAAGGGCATAATACCTAGTCAGTGATTAAGCATTATTTTCAGTGTTGGGAAGAAGTCTGAGTGAGCTACCTAACTGCTATTCGTGTGGGATGGGAACGAGCAGGTTAACATTTGTTAAATGGATTTGTTTAGTATGCTTATGATTTAGCATTGATAGTTCGAAACATGATGGAGCAGAGGCATCATAACTTGATTCATGTTTTCAAGCCCAAAGCATGAGTTTTTGTCTTGACCTGAAAAATTCTAAATCATAGCAGTGATTGATAATGCAAATGATTGTTGAGCAGGAGTGGAGGCAGGGGGTTGCTCGTTTTGCGAATGCAAATTCATATACCCACCCTGCACCCAGTAGACAGGAGGGTGCTTGAGTTTTTTTTTACTTTATGAAAATATGTGATAGTTGCAGTTTTGTTGCAGTTGCTAAAATAAATTGTGTAGAAATGAGTTACTACATTAAATTAAGGTTGCTTGATGCTTGATTTTGTTATGGCAACTGAGAGCAATAATATGTGGTGCTGTTTTTGGTTGGAGATGAAATGTGTAGCTGATTGAAAGTAAGGAGCATAATATATGTTATATCTGCGCCTACATTTTGTTTACCATATTTTCAATCTAAAAGTGAACCAATTTTTCCTCTTAGGTAATAGTTGATCATAAACAAAGTGATAGTGCTAATTTCTGATGTGGATTGATTACGAAGGGAATATATTAGCATAATTACTAAATATCCATATAAATCATATAACCAATCCTTATAATCTATATTTAATTGTGAATTAATGGTAATTCAAGGAGGGAATGGAAATTTAAGTATTGACGGTTTCAAATCCGCAGTCATTCCTAAAAAAGTGGACGCGATTCTACTTATTTTTAAAGTTAGTTGATTCTTAAATTGTTTTTTATATAGAGCAACGACTTTTATACACTATTAACTTCTTCTTAAACATCCCATTTAATTGTATTTAGACAGTCATGACTTAATCTAGATATTTTCATGGGCTTACGAAGCTTTCATCGGTAATCAATTAAAAGTAGTCTTAATCTTTGGGCAAAATATTGAGACGATAAGGCGTTTACAAAAAAATACGCAAATATAGTGGTTTATCTTCGTTAAATATAGCACACTCCAATCCAATCGTCCGGAGCTGCATATTTTCGATTTGTTCTCTGCTGTAGTGACAGCATTCGGATTGTTTTGGTAAATAAGACTAAAAAATAGCATCTTTTAAGTTCAATGTATCGTATGGTTTTTTTTTTCAATTTTCACAGACCATCTAGAACGGATGTTGTTATTCGACGAAAGAATAGACCAAGCAGCACACGCATAGTTTCTCTTGTGAAAAAAAAATTGGCTTTGTTGTGGTTCCTGTCCTAGTTCAACCCCCAACAAATCGAAATCGTTTTTTTTTTGCAAAACCTAGCATCACACTTTTCCTTGCATTTTGCATCCCAATACATTCCTCAAATGAAAATGTTCTGCATAAACCCAATTTTCTTCATCCAACTCCTCTCCCCAGACTAGACACAGTTTTTTTTCTTATCAAAACTTATCACCACCATATCACCTTCCGATATATGCGAATAATACGTAAAGCGCATGGCTATGCTCATATCAGCTCGAGAAAGTATTACAAGCGTTGAAGGTGCAATGGAGTCAATGTCTTTTCACTGAAAAAAAGAAAAGAATTATTCTCCTTTTCCTGTCGGAACTAGTACTTAGTACTAAATACCCCTTTTGCGGAATCATCATCTCCCTTGCTAATTGGATTAAGAGAGTCAAGTAGGAAAAGGACTTGTATTCTTATCGAACATTCAACTCTCATGTTTATGAAAACTTCTCTCTCCGTTCACATTTCTATAAATACTTGGATACAAATGGGAAATGCAAATGCTGGTGAGCAGATTGAGAGAAAATAGGGATAGTAGTGGCAAACAAGATTAGAAAAAATGCTAAAGCCCCCATCTTAAGACTTTCTTGAATAAACCCAATTTTTTTTACTCACGCTTTTTCTTACCATCTTCATTCTGTTTTCATCATATCAATTATGTAGGTATCATGTGTACTTTAAATTGGGTAATATGCATTTGGCTATAATTTTTTTTTCCTTTCGTTAGCATCATGTGTTTGTCAAATGTGGCGTTTGGAGAGAGAGCGAACGTTTGAGAGCCTTTTCTTTCTACTTGTTTTCCCATCCATATCTAATATTATCCTTGTTGGTGAGGAGGATAGTTTTCTCAAGTTCTGGCATGCATTATCCTATCACCATCATCATCACCACCACCACATCATCATCAGTGCCATAGAATGCCAGCATTGGTTCGTTATTATGGCAAAATTTCACCGTGCCGCAACTTCCGAGTGAATATCAGTGATAATAATTTTGAAAAAAATGCACATATGGAATGGTGGAACCCCAGACACCATCACGTTTCAAATACGGCTCGACTCACAATTAGGAGGCAAGAAAGCAGAAGGAAAAGGAAACTGGTACGAGCCATATTAGGGAAAAGTGTTTCGAGGATTTTCATGTTTTCCTCGATATTCCACATCAACACATCTATTTGCAAAGTTCTTGAGAGAGTACACACGGGTCTGACCACATAGTCATGGGTTGAGGAGGAAATAGTCGAAAATAGAAAGGGATATAATTCCTCCTGTGTTTTTTGCTTGGTTTCGCTAAACTCAAGATGGTACAAACGTATTGCATGTGAGAGTGGAAATAAAAGGAAAATAAAAATTTTATCTTGTTTTTGTGCCATTTTCAGTAAAAAAAAATATATTAAGGATGATCGATAATGATAACTGTAACTATGCGATGATGTCTGCTGTCAGGTTGAGCTGCAGCTGCAGTTTTTGCAATATCCCAGTGAATAACTCCATTGAACTCAGAGTTTGAAATAATTGGAGCTATTTATGCCTGGATTTCAATCAGATTTCCTTGACTTTCTAAGTTACCTTTATGAAAAGGGCTAATATCAAACTCGACGATCATCATCACATCCCATGACAATCGACCGACTATATTTATTAGCAGTCTTCATGTCTGTCTTGATATGAAAAAAGGTTCAGAAAAGGAAGTCGTAAACACTACAGGATATAATGAAAGTTTGCTTCCTAACTTTTGTCATTTAGATTATTTGGCGTTGGAGCTGCTAAATTGTGCGTTTAGCAGAGAGCCTTCGAATAAACGCTCAGCAAATGACAACGCACTGTCGCATTATCCCAGAAAAAAAAGATACGTTTTGCAGTTACTGAATTTATATAATAAAGCATTATTTAGTAAATAGAAAGTGGTGAGGAGTACAACAAAAAATGCATAGCATCAATCGCTCCACTCCACAACTCCAACAATTACCGATTATAACGAACGGCAAGAGAAGGCAAGAGCTATTAACCAAGCCATTGGCTAACTTTCGAAATAATCTCCTCGTCATATTGTACCTGGCGCTTGGCGAATGAACAACTTCATTGACAGCGTGTTTCCCCCACCATTGCACTCCATTGACAGCCAAACTGACAGTGGAGCTGAAGCCGTCTGGTCTGCATTTTAAACTCTATGGTAGCTTATGCAGAATGAAAAAAATTGCTACCTCGGCACAGGATAATATATTTATACATATTTTTTTATAATGCCACAGCCTCTCGATAAGCTTTTGTATGAATAATTTCATCCCATACAACAGCATATTTATAGGGATATTAAAAAAGATGAAATGAAATGGAAAATAATAATGTCATGCCACTTGCACTCCCTCGTTAGCTACATATCTTTCAAATCATTTATTTATACTTTGTCTCTTCAAGAGGAGCTTCTCTCTCTCTGCCTAAGCTCTGATGCAAATGCTGAAAATGAGATGTGATGAAGTTTATCAATCAGAAAATGAAAGAGTCTGACATCCACAGAAACACTTTCTGCTCTCTTTCGTCACCATTATCGTCACATTTTATCTATGAAAGGACTCGACTGTCCAAGCCAATCTGCAGTGACGTCGAAAACAACTTACTTTGCATGGCTTGTCTCTCCTGCAGAGTTATACACCTAGATACATCTCTAGCGAAAATTGTGTAATCGTGACGTGTGTGTAGGGGAAAAAAATATATGTGTCAAGTTGTGGTAGGTAATGTGTTCCTCTTGTGTCCTTTCAGAAGTCGTTAAGCATGCATGCATAATGTGAGAGGGGAGCAAGAATTGCTAATCTGTTTAAAAAAAATTATGTTACCTGTTCCTCAGTGCCACTCCACTCACGTCTTTAATGTCTGCTGTTAAAAAAAAACCATATATACCTATGTTAGTTATTTGCAAGTATACTTGCAAAATTATATTAATCCCATTTTGATGATGATAAGGATGATGATATCCTTTTTCTTTGTCTCTTCTGCTTCTTTTTTTCATATTGTATTTCATTAGGTTAACATTCTTGGTTCAGCTGTGCCAAAAAAAAAGTGACTTCGGGAGCATGCTAGATTCTTGTTGACTTCCGTTAGGAATTTTACAGCTGTTTTGGATGGATTCGAGCCTTTCCAATTTCATCTGGGATGATAATTTTAACCAATGAGATTTATATGAGGTTCCTCTCTGTGGCGCTACCATAAATGTTCATTTTAGCAGGGCAACAGCTCACTTATCTCATGACTATAGTATTTAGCTCGTTCCATTGGGGTACATACCCCATTCTAGTTCCGTTACGACACGTCTATTTTTATATTATGCTATGTAGTCTCGAGTTACCTTGAAGACTGCATGGGAAGCCGTGAACGGATATTTTCAGCCTGGACATGACATGATCGTGTTAAAAACGTGGAGGGGGATAAAAAGGGGAAGAAAAAATATATACGACTTTTGACTCTTTTTTTCTCCTCTTTTTGAAGTTTATGATATGATAGGATGGAATGTGGTAACGTGGGTAATGTAATATGAGCCACTATTAAGCACCCCACTCTGGTATGCGCCCTTTATCCCGTGGTGCTTATCCGTTTGGATAAAATTGAAATCCAATTTCATTAGTCAAGTCAAAATACGTGTGGGCTGCTAATAGATGTAACGACATCGGGATGAAATATATAGTGCGATGGGAATTTGTTTGAATTAAACACATTTCCCAAATGATAATAGTTCTATTGACGTTAGAGCAGCCGACCGAGCCCTGTCTACCCCACTGGGAGCTTAGTCTTTCGGTTTGTGATATGATTGGGTGCATAGATGGTCTCTGAAATGTTTATAACTTGAAAAGTATCCCACATTTTAATGATGATCCACTTTTCGCCTTGCTCCTTAACTCTCAGAGATTGCACTAAACCTCGACCGTGTACCCCAAGCAATGATTTTTTTTTCATGCTAGTTTATCCCCTCCTTTGCAAAGTCAATTTTTTATCTAGAGACATTGGAACATTGTCCAAGGAATAAATTATTGTGGAAGAGAGCGTTACGTGGATGATCCTCGGCTGTGTAGCAAAATGCTCTTGGCTTCTGGCCACCAACGAAGTTTATCTTATCTAATATTATAGACCTTTTGGACTATTGTAGTGTGCGGAAGTGGGAAAGGAAAAGGCAATTTAATTATTACCCAGTTGTGTCATCCAACATATAAATATTTACTTTGAGCAATGATTCATTCAAGTCAAATGTGGGAAAGTCAGGCGAGAGCTGAGATGTGACATGTGGCCGATGAGTATTTTATTTTTAAATTTGAGTCTCGAGCTATCTGGACTCGTGATCTTTTACATTTTGCCCATTTTGCACGGCTCTCATCGTTAGTCCCTTGCAATCCAACTATGTTGCTGGTGATGAATTCAAGAATAAGAAATTAAACCTTTGTCAACCTTTGTTGATGACATGCGTCGTTGGAATTTCAGATGCACATGCTGTTCCAAAATGTTTACCTTGAAACTGAAAATATTTAAATATGGGATATAAAAGTGTTTTCAAAATCCTGCCAAACTAATATCTTCGACTTGGTTCGCTTATCAGCAATCAAATTAGCACAGTGGATCATGATACTGATTTTTCCGCAGAAAAAAATAATTGATGGGATTGCATTCAAAGTTAAGTAAGAACTTTAGGGCTTTTTTTGGAAGGGGTACTAATCCTGCGTAGTTCTGCTGATGTTGTAGATATTAAATATTAATTACAAAAGAATGCACTTTGTAATCTTAGCCCCATGCTTAGTCTGTTCTTGAGATAATAAAATTAGAAAATATTTTTGAGCTTTGTGGGTCAGTCTCGAGCGTATTAATCCAGTTCTATCTAGGTGTTCTACTATTGCCTGTAAAAGTGTTTTGCCTTGCGAATCGATATGCTTTGGCAAACACTCGTAACACGCTGAAAACAAGCATCGCAATTTGAACCGCAGCTTCTCCTTCTGAAAAACCACTTGCATATACAAAGCCACACTAGCAACTAAGGATTTTGCAAAGAAGCAAACAATAGTTTTAATATTAACTTCATATCGCAAAATAATTAAAGCTTATATTTGACAATCGGATTGACAAACGTGGAATTGTGTCCGAATCATTTCATTTATGAAATCTGTTTCATAAAACGTGAGCTCTGCTGCTGATCCATTATTGAAAAAGGCATTTAAAAAAGGCAGGGATACATATCTGTACAAAAGTGTATGACAATTAATTATAATATAAATGAACATAACGTTTGTTTCCCAAGTAAAATTAGTACGCTTTTGTATGACAGAAGATGCATAAATACGTGGGAAGAAAAATGTGACCTAAAATAAGTGGCACGACCGCCAGCACTCACTCTTGTGCTGACTCCGACGCCAAGGTAGTTCTCTCATCTCATGGTGCATTCTTCAGTTCGCAGTTCACTGGTACAATATTATTATTGCACATTGCAATAATTTGCAATCTACCAGTGTAACTTTACCACCACCAACATATCATCCCACCAACCAACTACTCCTCCGCCTCCACCATATACTTATGTACTTATTTCAGTAGGTAAAAATAAGGCAGCTCTGAGTTATTGCATAACCACCACCACCGCCTCCTCCTTATCAGAGTCAGCATGCCAATGAGTATAGCAGCTCCTCTACAAAAAAACTGTTTCAGGAAAGTAGACTTTTTCATACTGTGAAACGGGCGATGAAGCATCAAACTCCACAGATCCGAAAACTTTAGCATCCTTTAGCCCCACCACGTTTCACAACGGGTAATATCATTTCATTCTGAATGCAAGCTCAAGCAATAAATAGAATTGACTGCAGTGATAACGATAATGATGCAATATGATCATACCACACAGCCGAAGAAGAGGAAAAATTTTAATGAGAGAACTGACTCGGATTACAAAGTGGATTGAGCCGGGGAAATGCACAAAAAGTGCACTCCACTGACACTGCCTTTTTAACGCAGACTACCGTAAAAAAAAGAGCAACAAAAATATGATATTGGTTAATGGAGTTGGGTGTATTTTTACGAGGAGAAAAAAGAAAGATTGCCATTGAAATTTACAAGAAACGTAATACATTTTGTTCAAACCCTCGATTTAGGAATGACGAGGTGGGATGATGATGGCTTTAATGATCCGCACGTAGTCTGATTATGCTCGGGAATTTATAATGAATTTGTTGTTTGACTATTTGGATTAAATTCCTATTTCAGGCTTCAAACCGTTCATTTCATTTGCAAAATATATATATTTTTTTCCTCGAATAAAAAGTATTCCATTGAACTTGGTTGATGATGCGAGAAAATAAGCAATAAAGTGTACTAATTTTTATGAAGTGAGATTAGTTGTAAAAAAGAGATCGTTTTACGTTTATGCGCTTGCAAAAATATAAAAATTTAGCAAAAAGATAGATAAATTATGCCGTGCTATAAAATCTACTCGTTTCAAGTTGTACCTAGGTACTTATGATGATCGCTGCATCGAATGGATGCAGTTTGTATCAGATTTCAAAATCCGAAGCTGATACACTTGTCGCTAGGGACAGGTTGATAGCGCTGGTGCCAATAGTACAGTTTAAGGGAAATTAGCACGTCTTGAGGAGTGGAAGTATTGATGATGTTTTTTTTGTGGCGCTCAATGAATATTTTTTACCCTTCGGTAATTGACTACGGTTGACAGAGACAACGTCAAGGGGTAACCTTCGTTGTTTTTATTTCCGTTAAAAAAAATCCGTCCCTCTCTCTCAAATGTGGTGTGTAAATCGCTATGGATTAACTGCCGGCTCGAATTAGATGATGCCATGAAAATCCCCGTTATTTTTACCCACTCTATTGGGGACTCGGCAGTTCAGGCATGATTGGAGCTGATGTTTTTTTGAAGGGGAATTGATAAGACCGTTTGTCCTCATCAGTTAATTTGACAATAGTAAGGTTACATCAATACAAAGGAACAAGTGCATTACTATAATAAATTCTTGTCTGGTCTTAGCATATATATTCTACCTTAGTTGTTGACAGTGCCATACCATGAAATATTTTTTGCATGGTCTTCATAAAGGTTAAAGCGATTTTTAAAAGGAGAAACCTTTGTACAGGAATGATCCTTTGAAGAAAAATATGATACCTCATTGCCCTGGGTTTAAATGCGTTTGTCTCTATTTCCTCGCTATTTTGGCATTGAGGCTAAATAACAACAAAAAACATTTAAAAAACTGAAGGACAATACATAGCTGATTCTTATTGAGGACAGGAGTTAAGTAAGCTTATTTAGGAAAGGTTGGTTGGCTAGCCAAAAAAATGTTTTTTTGAAACTATGCTAAAAGTGTAGTGAAGCAAGTGTCATAATAGGACTGTGAAATATTTTTACCTGGAAGCCCCCCCCCCCTCCTCTACTTAGTTTTCATTTGCTGAGAATAAATAAATTGAAGCAAAAGAGCAGAGCCGTGTTTAGCGAAAAACGTCTTTAGCTAGGCTCATTTAGAACAATCATGAGAGTAATCTGAACACCCTAGACTTGTAAACGAAGTTGTTAGCTGATAATAAGGCACGCAGACACCATATACTCATGATAAGTACGGGTGTAAAACTGGGATGGGAATTTGCCAACTGGGTCATCTGATACGATTCCCAGAGAATTTGGCTTTTTCACATTTATGACATTGAATCTTCGCTTTTCATTTCAAGCTCACCTCAAAAACACACAGGTACACACTGGCAGAGGGAAACTCTAATTCTTACCCAGAGGTCTATATATAGTTATGGAGGAGAAGTGTACGCAGTGTCGATAAGCTTTTGCACGGTTTTTTGCAAAGATTTATTTTGCTTCTCATATTCGTAATAATTTTTTCAACGATTCTGTGCTCAGCGATATATGACATGATACATGAGTGTGTAGCCATGCCATTGTTGCAAATTGTAAATTGCAAGCAACTGTGAAAAAATCTTATATGATTAGCAAAATGGTGTTAAACCAATCATCATGAGTTACTTGGGATCATTAAAAAGAAGGGAATGACATACGTCTAAAGATGGGTGTGTCACCGCAGCAAGGAGCTTAATCCTACATGTGAAAAATGAGGGGAAACTCATATTGTCTATTCAAATCTTGACCTTTTCAGTTAACTCGAGGAATATGGTGGGGAAGTGGTGATTTTTTTTGGCATCTTTTGCAAACTCCTCTTTGCAAAGTTATATAAGTCACGTCAGACTAAGAAATGTTTATATTTATAAATACAGAAGTCATCAAGTTTTACGATGTATCTATTTTAATATCATTTTTTTGCAAATGCGTTGGCCAACACTCAGCCAAACAGATGGGAGCAAACGGGGCGGCCTCTTTACTTTTTCCTCATCGCTATATCCCTCTAGGATTACGTTTTTTTTTAAATATTAACTAAACTACTTAATAATAACAATTTTCAAATAAGTGACTGTGCGAAAACGCGATTACAAAACAGTAACGCAACCCTCATCAAACTTATGAGCGTTGAGTCGGTGTGCTTGGCAACTTAAGTAGAGTATTCTCCTTTTTGCGACATGGATTCATGTTGAGTAAATGGGTCAATCGGATTGACTTGACCCACTTTCCTGTAAATATCCGCTAGTCTACCACGCACACTATACCAGTTAGCATATGAGCAGCAGCAAACGGCATTTCTACGCTTGTAAGACGCACTTACCTACATAATCTTGAATTGTGCAGCAGCGTAGCATGGCAGCGCTCATTTTTCTCATCGCGCATTCATCCTACTCCATCAGAATAATAATGATCAACAGAGAGGGGAGCTCAACAATGAGAACCACCTTTACTACCAGCGTTCTTGCCTTTTTGCACGATTACGAGAGAAACAATGCGAAAAAAAAGGTCTGTACTTGGTGTGCAGGTAAGCATGAGATGGTGAGGGTGATGCAACGTAAAGCAAGCGCCATGTATGTTATTTGCGAAAAAAAAAACGTTTCAATGGGATATGCGATGGGATACAATGTGGTTTGGTTTGTAAATGTGACTTGACAAGTTTCATTCCATTCCTCCTGTGGCATTGTAGAAAAGCGTGAACAGCAACAATAATGTCTCCTGGTTTTGTTATCATTTTTTCTGACTCCACTCAACCCCATCTTGTTTTGGTATAAATTGGAGGTGTTGAGGGGCTTGTGTGGATGCTTATAAGTTAGTAGGCGTTCATGACAATAATCTGATATGCGTTGGATGAGGAGGATGAGGATACGAGCAAATGGGGAAAATATATTTTGCTCGTTTTGTTAAAATATTTTGCGCATAAAAAATTGGTAGGAATGGATGGGGATATATGAATCTGATATGAAAGTAGATTAGCTTAATTAAGTATTTTTCCTATCTTGATTTTCTGCGATATCCATTTTCCTCTTACCTCAATCATGATTACCTACTTATCGCGTTCTATATAGAGGGGAAGGAGGAAGTGAAATAATTTGGATTTGACAACAATGAATAAAATACGGATAAATATCCGTAGTCATATATTGAATTGTGTTAAACTAGCTTGCATTTATGAGCGACATACAAATAACAAGAAATTGATGGCGGGGAGATATGAACATGTAGAAAAAAGCTCTGACGAGACTCTGTACTCAAAAAAAAACATCTTAAATGGGAAGAGATAAATGTCTATAAAATATGCACATAATAAAAGGAGAGACTGTCACCAAAAAAAAATAATATTTAAATTGACACTCATTTTTTTCTTGTTTCTTTACAGGGCAGTGACTGATCCTCGCGACGGAAAGCGAGTTGCTTTGAAAAAGCTTCCAAATGTGTTCCAAAGCCTTGTGTCTGCCAGACGTGTATGTCGTGAACTGAGAATGCTTTGCTTTTTTAAGCATGATAATGTCCTATCTGCGCAAGATATCTTACAACCACCTCATATTGATTTCTTCCAAGAAATGTAAGTATAGTCAAGGGATTAATATAACCATGTCTAATAAAAATTCTCAGCAACATACAAGATGGATTTTTTAAACATGACACTATTCTATTCTTTTTTTTTTGGAACAGTTATGTCATCACCGAACTCATGCAGAGCGACCTTCACAAAATCATCGTGTCTCCTCAGCACCTATCTTCAGACCATATAAAAGTTTTCCTTTACCAGATTCTCCGAGGTAAATGTCAAGGGTTAATATTGAATTTTATTTGGAAGAGTTGACGTCTACATGTGCTCTAGTTTAAACATGACGTGTTCTTATCTCGTTGATCAGGTTTGAAGTATCTTCACTCAGCTAAAATCCTGCATAGAGATATTAAGCCTGGGAACCTTTTGGTTAACAGTAATTGTGTGTTGAAGATCTGCGACTTTGGTCTGGCCCGTGTTGAGGAGCCAAACCCATCGAAAGCCATGACACAGGAAGTAGTCACTCAGTACTACCGAGCACCAGAAATCCTAATGGGAGCAAAACATTACACAAATGGAGTTGACATGTGGAGCGTTGGATGTATATTTGCTGAATTGCTTGGAAGGAGGATTCTCTTCCAGGCCCAGACACCCATCCAACAGGTATGACATGAGTCATTCTGTTCAATCGACAATTTGCTAGCATCATTTTCAATGAGCATCAAATAATAAATATTGTAATTATTTATGATAGCTTGACCTCATCTCGGATCTACTTGGAACTCCGAAACCCGAAGATATTAGATCTGCCTGCGCAGGGGCTCGAGCTCATATGCTGAAGAAACCTCATAAGCAACCAGCCTTAGCTGCACTTTATACTTTATCTCCTCAAGCTACTCCTGAAGCCGTTCATCTCTTATGTCAGATGCTTGTTTTTGACCCTGTAAGGGATCTCAAATTATGACAAGCCTTATCAGAAATGAATTATTTGAATATATTCCAATAAGCTAAAATATTACCCTGTATGTATTGTTCCCCAAAAGGCACGAAGAATAGGGGTTGACGAGGCACTGAAACATCCGTACCTCGACGAAGGTCGCCTTAGATTCCATTCATGCATGTGCCGTTGTTGCCGAACGTCATCCACGGGGCTGCGGATTTACGCCCCTGATCTTGAACCTTGTACTGAGCAGCCTTTTGATGATAGGTGGGAGAAAAAAGTCATGTCACTCCAGCAGATTAAAGAGGAACTCTACCGTCTCGTGTCCGAGCATGCTCAGAGCAATCGGACCCCCCTCTGTATTAATCCACACTCAGCAGCTTTCAAGAGCTTCACCAGGTAAGTGGTACTATGTTAGTAATTAATCTGCGCCAAAGCCCAAGCGAAACCATTTCCACGACCTTTCTTGCAGACCTACTATATGAAGCTCTGATCTTCTTATTTCAGTTCGACTGTGGCTCATCCGTCGGAATTACCACCTTCACCTCATCAATGGGAATAACTGCAAATTAGGAGTAATATAACCCACCTTTTGATATCATTAGAAGTACTACTTGATTAATAATAACAACTTCAAACTACCTATGTTGTACCAACACAAACACCTCATAGTTATTATTTACCACACGCCATAAGTTTGCTTAATATTAAAAAAAAACGATACGTTCGTCCTTATCAACAGCCAACAGTGTCGAGTATATTTTAGTTGACTACTTTACGTTACGTTGTATTAGTAGCTAATTGTTCAGAGTTAAGATTTAGAAGAAAAAAAAACATTGTTTGATTATATCTATACTTGTTGAACTGCGCTTTCTACGAGGAACTATAGTGCGTTATGATTAGTTATGTATATTTTCGTTCTCCGCGTCAATTTTTTTTCTCACTTTGACTTCAACTTGGTAGAGGAGAAAAAAAGGCACTTTTCTTGTGGGGATCTTCAAGAATGTGTTGAATTAGACCCCGAATTTTTCGAACCAAAAGTGAAGTAGATGGTTGGACGCGTCTAAGAAACAATATACCTTCCTGTGTATTAATGTATTACATAACTATCGTTTAGAGTGTACAGACTACCGATGAACAAGACTTTTTTTCTGTCCAAAACAGTTCTACTTCCGTTCACAATGTCGCGGTTGTGGACGAGCTCGTTTGCTGTAAGTTATATAGGTGACAAGAGAACTAACTGAAGAGGACATTGATAACACTTTATCTACCACACACACTTGCACTCATTTGTATCTAGAAGTTGTCATTCAATGCTGACTGTGTTTACTAGTTAAGTAATGCTCTTGTAGTAGTTAGAATGAGTTATTGATTAGTTACTTTTAGTTTAGTTAATTACTACGTTAACTTTAGCCGCACTACGTTACTACTAATATAGATCTACAAGGTTAGATAGGAAGCTCGTTAAAAAAAATACACAATGCCTGCGGCTGACCAGACGTGAAAATTTAGAGAAATGGGAATAAAGAAGAACTTTTTTTATATATATATTTTGTTGCTATTTTCTCTCAAGTGGACGAAAGCATAAATTTCTTTCGCCTTAAATTACCCTCATCCAGGTTGACACATGACTATATATTAACTGTATCTCATGTCATGTCATTATGACTCCATTGTAATAGTTATTAGGACTCAGTTTTTTACTTACGTACAGCGAAATATTGACTTAAGCATGAAATTTTTTGTTACGGAAGTTCTCGGCGAAAAAAATAATAATTTTAGGTTATGAAAAATTGTTAACCATCCGATCTAGACGCAGCATGATCGCTATAAATAGCTTTATACGTTGTATTGAACAGTTTACAAATTATACGGTTGAAATGTAAGGGAAAAATGATTCTTCTGGATTTGTTCTTTCTTTGAATGTATCTCTTCTCAAGTGAGCGTGTGCAAGACAGACGTTTGGGTTATGGATTTCTGCAAATAGGATTGTGTATAGCGGACTGGTATGAAAAATAAAATTCGAGTTGGTGATGATTGCGAATGGCTGGATTCGGAACGGATTGGATGTTTTGTAGTGATTCAGTTCATACATGATAATTACTAATGAATTATGTAATGGAATTTGCTTTACTACCTAGACATTATAATTATGACTAATTATTATGACATGTTTTTTTGTTAACGATACGAATAAGTGAAGTTATAGAAATGACTCTCGCAAGTCGCCACCTTCAGTTTGTACACATTTACTTATTTGTAACATGATAACATTTAGTAAAAAAAAATCTTCCAAGCCCGGAACTGTGTTGTTGTTTTTTCTCGCCCGTCTTCTTATCTCCTATGTAATAAATCACGTTTAACGTAACTACTTATACACTTACTACGAAAAAAATTAATGGAAGGGAAAGGATGTATAATTCCATATCGAGCTATCGATATGCTAAGTGCAGGGAAAGAGGAAATTACTTATAGTCAGTTTCTGATGGCTACCGATGAATTATTTTGTAAATCTGTCAGCATAATCATAATCATACTCTTACTTTAATGAAAATATTTGTAATAATTTGAGTTACCTTATTAAAACTACACACGAGAAAGGAAAAATCAAGAGCATAAATCATTTACAATCACACAACTTAAACTTATCTTATGTATGTTTACTGCGCTACTTAAGTAAGGGGAGTGTTAGCAGTGTTGAGAGTATGAGCAGCACTTAATCGTAGTTAATGTTTTTTTTCGTTCTTCGATGTTTTGTTTATACAGTATAGTTAATTACGTATTAGTTTTCAAGTATTGTTCCTGTTATATTCTTACTTTCAAAATAACGCATCCGGTAATTTCTCTGTAATAACGATCGATACAAAAAAAAACATATATATATATTCTTCCACTTCGATATATAGCAATTGCGTTTATATATCACTACACTGTGTATGTCCTGAACTATCTTATCAGCCTTTTTACCCACTGCTCTCACACCTTCCTATCTACCTAGTTTGTTATGAATATAGTTAAATATGATGGAAAAATAAAGCATGTCTCAATGCTACATAAATAATTTGACGCCCGGAGGACTTATATTTATTTTTATTTGCATATCAACTCATCCCATGCATCCCTCTTCATCTGCCAAGAAAGGCTTCAATTCTTTCCTACATACAGTCAAACTTCTTATTGAACTTCCACTGATTACAATATACAAATTTAAAAAAAAAATTTTTCTGATATGATTAGGCATGAGTAGATACGGCAGAGGAATATCTTGATTTACTTGTTTACATAAAAGCCGACTCCTTGCACGAGTAAATGCATTCATATATCGGAGAATAATTTATGAAGGTGCATATTATTATTAACGCCTAAAATGAATTCAGCAGGAAAACGGGACACTGGATTGCACTAATTTTATAACAAGGTGAATGATAAATGGATTTGTTCTACTCTAATGAAACATTTAAGCATTGCAATCAACTTGCGTATCGAGGTGGAGACAAAGGTTTTAATTTGCTTTGTTTCACTTCGGATGTTTGGATGTTGCAAATACTGAGAGTGAAGTGTTTAACCTTGAAAGCTGCAGAATGGAGTTGGAAAGCCACCGAATTTGGACCTAATCCCGAGTATTTTAGAATTGGATTATTGTCCTGCTAATTTTACTTTTGGATGACAACAATTCTGTCACCTAACTAATGTGGAACTGCGCAAAGTCTAAAAGTTGGCAGCTTCTACTATCTACTGCCCTTTGTCTGTATGTCTACTTACCTGATTAAAAGCGGACATTACTTACAGCAATTTGATAATATGAAATTTCTGGTTGGTAATATACTTGACAAATATCTTATGGTATCTTAATATGAATGGTTATTAATTTTATCAACTTTTCTTTACAGAGCTTTGTCAAGCTCTGGCAATCATTTCCGGTCCCGTAATAAAATTGTTAGGAAAATAAATTAGTAAAAAATTAAGGCCACACATGCGCTCGTGCAACGTTTGATGGTCAACCCATAAAACAATTTAATACATTAAAACGGTAATGCGATGGCCAAATGAGATCAAATCCATGGCCAACTTTCATTTCCTGTGTCTTTCTATTCAATAATTGTAATTCCTTCATAATTATAACACATTCGAAAAAGAGAGACAGTCCCGATCGCAAGAGTCACCCAAAGTCGTCTCCCCGACTTTGCGCAAATCTTTAAGTCTGCCTTCTGCAGCATTTTAAACCAGTAAAACTTAAATCTTTTCTATCTTACCATTTATTTCCCAATTAAGTCATAACTATACTATTTGAAGTAACAAAAGTCATAATCATCCACAAAAGGAGCAAACATCACATTATCACATTCGTAATTGCATTTATTATGGAAAATTTATTCATGCATTATGCTGTTTCATGTTCTTTACCAAACCTGATTAAAAATTCTAAGTAGTTTTAGTATAAGTGATGATTATATCATTATCACTATCATTATCCTTTGTTGCACCGGTCGGCGGTTGACTAAATTGTAATTTTAAACATGCTTGATTACTATATCTCATTAACGGCTTCTTTTTACATTCTGTTTCGATACATCGATATCGATATCACATATCGTAATCTAAGCAACATGGCTTCACTAATCTGTGATTGGTCGGTTAATCAGATTTGCCTCCTTATTTCTGCCACGGTCAACCTTCCTGTTTTAAAAGTAAAATTAGTGTATCCAAACACACTACAGTTTGCAGTTGAATTTACACATTTTACACATTTTAGTAATTTACTTGTTCATATTGGTGTACTTGATTAATATTAATAAACCACACGGGTTCAAAATCTCTCCTTCGCCTCACAATGAGTCCTTCACATAATGTGATGCAGGCGTAAGCAATGCATCGGCCTGCACTTTGTTTCCTGCACAAAATAATATGGTGCTCACCAAGTATCTCCCATTCGTCCGTGTCATCGAAACGTTGGGATAAATATGTATAGAATTTGATCTTCCACGTAACCTCTAGTTTTTCTTAATCAAGAATATTTTAGGAGTGGATTGGCCTGCTAATTCTACCTTTTGACATGACAACAAAGAATTCTGTTGCCTAAAAATTTCAGCTTCTACCGCCGGCTCTTTGTCTGTCTACTTATTTGACTTACTTATTTCACTTCTTTCTATGTTAAATTACATTTATGTTCCGAATTTCATTAGATTTGACAAGACTTCAAGTTATCCGAATTTGATTTGGGTAAGAATCTAGAAAGGATTATAGTAGAGTTTCTGAATTTTACTTAAGGTTTGGCAGCTTTGGAGGAGCTGCAATAAATAGGTTGTTGCCTGCTCAATGACATCGTATTTTATGAATGTATTTGTCTATAGTTGCAAAGGTAACTTCATAAGCTAAATACTATGGGATTAAAATCTCATAAAATGTTCTATGCGATACAACAGGTTGCTGATAAATACAGATAGATATATTTAGGTACTTATATACCTAATCAAAATTGACTTAAATTGTTGTTTTTATTACTTTTTAAAACCTTAATTGTTTTTCAGAAGTGTATTAAGAGACATGGGTATGTATGATGCGCAATGTTCTTTACCGAATCCAATCAAATTTCAATGTGGTACATATATTCGTATGAATTTTCAGTTTAAGTCATGCATAACCATTAACTATAGACATGACTACATAAGTATTCTTGATTCTCACTATCACATTATATGCCCAATGTACTCAATTTTAGAGGAGTATCCACGCACAGAGTTCGTTTAAAGGGGTCACCAGAAGTAAAAGTTTTATTCTTTATTTGTTGGATGCGTATTGTTTTAGTACATTTGTTGTCCCCTCTATTTCATGGAGTGAGATAGGTCGTAAGTTGGCAAGAAACCGTGTAGCTATCAGCCTATCAGCATTTGGATGGGTGTTAATCTTCTCAATCTGTTGCGTTGTACATTCTTGTAAAACAACTACATTGTTTCAATTAAGCTCATCCTAAAACGGAAGGATATTGTGGAACACTGAGCGCTAGTCGACAACCTTCAATCCATTTGGTTTGAATAATGGAATATTTTTTAAACATGTTTATACAGCTGAACAAATTCAAATGATTTTATTTTATTCTGTAACTGTCGATAACTTTTAAATGCAATAAACTGTCAGTTCAATCTCTCATGAATAACTAACTGTCGACGGATTGTGAGTCTTTAAACAAATACGTAAAATCTTCATAAACAAAGTTGACAAACATTCACCAAACGGATGAGTATTTAAGAAAGATAACTAATGGTCTAACATTATACTTCAAGGCTGGGCAAAATATAAGTATTGAAAATTCATTTTTATATTTTCCCCCGTTTAGTTTCCCATGAAGTATATGTTGTACACATTTCAAAAATATTTTAATGTGTTTGAAATACAAAAGAAATTAGTAGTAGTAGTACTAGATAGAATATTTGGAAATTTATATGCAAGGGATCCTTCAGCTAACTTGAGGTCAATTTGTTACCGTTACAGGATTAATGGAAAATCCACATAATTCAACTAGAAAGTGTAGGGTAGAACTGATATCGTAATGCTAAGCAAATAGATCCTCATTTTTTAAATATATATTTTGTGTTTCCTATGTAAGTTTCAAAATCCCCAGTAATATCGGTTATCGGTTCATGATAAACAAGCTTCTCCGATCACAGGCATTTCAGTTCTGCGATCTTAAGTAATTATTCTAAACATTAAATTTGTACTTTGAATAAAAATATCATAGGCTTATTCATTTATTAGTGTATTTTGAGAAAAGCCTTTCGTATTTAAAATACATCCGTATATTTACCGGTATTATGAAACCTCAATCAGAAAAAAAAAATTGTCTTTTGAAACTATTTTGGTTTCTACTGATTTCTTTTTTAATTAAAACAACGTAGTTTGCCCACCCTTGCTAAATTTAGTTTAAATGATTTCCTTTGATTTTGTGTTATCTTCGTCAGAAATAACTGGTCGACTAAGAAGCCTGATAAAGCCTGACTACGAAGACTGGTATCAGTATCATACCAGTCAACATAATTGCTAATCATCAGTTATCAATCTTTCAGCATCTACAAATTTCATGCATTACGATATGTAAGTCAGTAACAAGTAAGTATGCTTATTTTCATGGGAAGACTTTTAGCCGCACCAAACTAAACTAATTTAATAATAGGTATGTATGTTAAGACCAGTGTTATATGTATGTGACTATCTTAATACGGAGGTGTGACCATTTCACGCACTCTGGACAAACACATATCATTCCTCATCACGGCCAATGGGCTAAAGAAGACCGTAGTTGAAAATCCAATGAAAAAATAAGATAACGAAGCTGCATAAAATCTTTATCTGTAAGTCATACATAGATATTATGCATGAGTAGGCTAATTAAATTAAATTAATTTCTAGAGAGGCATCAGTCTTCACTTGGCTTTCACAGAAAACTGACATTACGCTGCTCAATAAGGTTGTGAGAAAAGTTTCCTGTTACATAAAATTTTTGTTCTCCAGTCCAAATTCCAAACTTGCAAGTTGGAATTGGAATAACCTATTGATTGAAGACAGAACAGAGTTATCGCATTTTGTAGTATTTCTTAAGCAACCTTTTGACAATTTGTTTTTATAAAATGCACCTTCGAACGATTTCCCGACTCTTTTTCAACCCCACTGTTATCAACAATGCTCCAGCGGCGAAGCAGTCTTTCAAGACAAACCCAAACAGTATCGTGTCAAGGTCGGTCAGCAGCGGCCCTAGAAAGCGCATTAGCATTGGTGTCCAAGGAGCAGAAATGTTTCTGGGTCAACCAAAACGTGGAACTGAGTTGGGGCCGAAAGTGATCCGAGAAACGGGAGTGATTCCAGCGCTACAAAATAGTAAGTCATAAAAGAAAATCGAATCGTATCATAGTCAAAAAATGCATAACTCATCAGTGGGGCGAATTGGACCAGGTACATCAAATATTCATGGAAGATGGAGAATCATTTTTACTTAATTCTCAACTATTCCATATAGTAGGTCATGAAGTGCTGGACTACGGAGACATTCCCATTATGGGACTACAGGAGACTGAGTATTTGCAAATGGTTTCAACAACTGGAAGAGTTGTTCATGTACCACGCACCATGGCTATTTCGAACGGGTCGAATGAATGGAATGCTAAAAATGTGAAGCAGGTGGCTGAATCTACGAAACTTGTAAGTTAATTTGAGGACACCAATAATAGCAGTAGTTTCTAAACCGATTTTATTTAAGATGAATGCTCATTAAAACTACTCCAATCAGTTAAGCATATAGCTCAAATCCTAATTTCCGTTGCAGATATCCGACTGGACAGCAAGAACAATTCAAGATGGCCGCATTTGTCTCACTCTTGGAGGAGACCACGCCCTTGGAATTGGAACTGTCCATGGGGCAAGTCAAGTTCATCCAGATTTGGCAGTACTATGGGTCGACGCGCACTCCGATATCAATACACCGTTGACCAGCGGTTCTGGAAATATTCATGGTATGTCAGTTGCATTCTTTTTGAAGGAGCTGCAACCATACCTTCCAAAAATCCCGGAATTTTCTTGGATTGAACCTCGGGTATCGGCCTCCAACCTAGCATACATTGGTTTAAGAGATGTTGATCAGCCCGAAGCCACAATTTTGCAGATGTTGGGTATAGCGGCTTATTCCATGAAGGATGTAGATAAGTATAGCATCGAAAAAGTGACGGAGATGGCATTAGACAAAATCTCTAAAAGGAACGCATCATGCCCCATACACGTCAGTTATGACATCGACTCGATTGACGACAATGTTATCAAAAGCACTGGAACTCCAGTAGCTGGTGGGCTAACAGTACGGGAGGGGATCACGATACTCGAAATGGTTCATAAGACTGGAAGGATGGTGTCCATGGACATGGTTGAAGTAAATCCATTGCTGGGATCTGAAGCAGATGCTATCACTGCGGCTACGGCCGCCAAACATTTAATTCTCGGTGCGTTCGGCAATGATCGAGGTGGACTAGCTTCCAACTCTATTCCAAAACCCTAAACATTGCCGTTTCTTTTTGACTATTTTAGCACATTTTACCCGCATGACAACTTTTGCGCAATGATTTTTACGTACCAAGAAATAAAGCGAACTTACAGTTTTGTAATTTAAAAAAAAACTTTCTTTTTAGACTGGGGATTTTGTTTCCGTATCTTTTATGTCATAGTTTAGTTGTTAAGATGGATGATAAAAAATAATTAAGAATACACATGTACTTGTCAGGTATAATTAAGTGACTATAATTATTGTTTATAATTATCAGATAAATTGCGAAGAATATAAAATAGGTCTCTGGGGTATCTTGAGAATGCCACTGGACTAACCATAACCATAGCTAATGTTTATGGTGCTGGTGAACTTCTTCCATTCGATGGTTTTATGCCTATGGAAATAATGTTCTTTCTCGAACGAGCTGTTGAACACGTTCTTTAGTTCAAATTCATTCATTACGAATTATGATAGGTAATCATTATGGTTAATTGATTTTGTAATTTTTTCCCTATTTTAAAATAAAAGTGCAACATTTTTTTTCACAAGGAAACATGTAACAAAGTTCAAAGTCGGTAGGTAAAGGTTAGTCTTTGTTTCTCATGTCTTCATTAAACTTTTTAATAGGGCTTGACCTCTCAATCAGACAACAATGTAGATAATTTAAATGGGGAATTATTTAACATTCCACAACAAATCAAACATAAAAATAATACACTCGTAATAAATGATATATCTCCTCCGTATAGATTAGTAAACGCTGCCATAGTACACTTTGCATTTTTGCGTTGTATGTCTAGACTAATCCTCTGTTCTCTTGGTTTCAATTGCAAAAGGGAACATGTAAGAAATTTGGGTCTAGCAAATCACTAAACTTCATACTTAAAGGATCAAGTCATCTACTACCTAACAATCATTTCAGAAATCCATAGTGAGCCTTTTATACAAATTAGATTAACTAAACAAAGAAATAAATTATCAATTACTGCGAGCTATGGCTATGACTGTTCGTGAATAAGTTCATCTGAAATTAATAAATTAAGTTGAGGGCGGATGTGTAGGTGGAGGGAGGGAGGCCGTATATATTTGTATTATTCTTGTCGTACTTAACTGTTGTGGTAGCTCAGAAACAACGGGTGCCTACTTTTATTGATGTCTTATTGATCTGCCATCCACCCTTTGGTGAACTTCCACTGCCAACAAATTGTGCATTTTTTAAAAAATTAATTGGTTTCTTGACATGATTAAACAAAGTACAGTATGGGCGCATCTTGAGTTACTCCTTTAAATAAAAGCAGACTCCTTGCACTTCCAAGTGCATTCATATGTCGGAACTTAATTACTGAAGTGGGCTATCTTTCTAACCTGATACATAAAAAAATAATAAAATTATAAATGAATTTGAAAAAAAAAATTGAGTTCCACAGGAACACAGTACACCGGATTTTGTGTGCATTGGACCAAAGTGCGAAAACCTAACTCTGTCATAAGATGAATATAAACCGAACAATCGCATGATTGATGAAACTATGTTAAATACATTTAAGATAACTGGTTTTGATATCAATTGAAGACACCAGAATTTAAAAATTCATATTTGTTTAAGAGATATGGTAACAAAGTACTTTATGTTTAAAAATGTAAATTAGTCACTACTGAATCAAAGAAGCGTAATGAAACGTACATAATTGAAATCAGTTTAAAAATGCTTTCAAATGATGTATCATTTGATGTACATATGTTTATATTACTATGTGAAAATAAAGTTTTGGCCTTTAACCGGGGGGAATGCCCATCTTCGAATTTGTCCAAGCTATGATCCATAAGTATAGTATGACCGAAAAGCAAAATTTGAAAATTCGTTGTGGTTTGAAAATTATCGTGCTCTTGGACAGACGGACAGACGGACAAATGGCTGATCGAGCTTAAAACCATAAACCAAACATAGCTTCATAAGAGCTTCACAATATAATAATACATCATGTTATCATGGATGTGCATAAATTTTTCGCAAAGTTAAACGTATTGTATCGTCATGTGTTCTAATATATCCCTGCAACAACAACCTACCAACCTCCTATTGATGTACTGAGAATGTACGTATTTGCATAATTACATGAAAACAGTATTTAGTACGGAAATAGCGAAATCTGTACGTACTCAGTACATCCGTAGGAGGTTGTTGTTTCCGAAACGTGGTTTCACCCCCGGCAGAAGGTCACAAAATGTTTTCACATGGTAAATAAATTACACACGTAAAATTGAGAGGAACACAGCTCCGCTGCGGCCTCTCAATTTCCATATATGTGTCAGCTGATTATGCTACTTGAAATATGAATTATAAAATTATATAATTGAATATAATAGTAAATTAACTATTTTTAATATGTGGGTTGTATTCCCCGTCCTCGATTACCTCTGTATACTGAATTTCAACTAAATCGGTGATGGTCAGATATCAGCTGGTTAATCAGCTATTTATGCAAATTAACTATTTTTAATATGTGGGTTGTATTCCCCACCCTTGATTAGTATTGATTACCTCTATATACTGACTTTTATCCAAATCGGTGATGGTCAAAAATCAGCTGATTAATCAGCTGTTTATGTAAATTTTAAAATTCTAATATGTGGGTTGTATTCCCTACCCTTGATTACATCTATATACCGAGTTTCACCCAAATCGGCGATGGTCAGATATCAGCTGATAAATCAGCTGTTTATGCAAATTAACTATATTTAATATATAGCTTGTATTCCCCGTCCTCGATTACCTCTATATACCGACTTTCATCCAAATCGGAGATAATCAGATATCAGCTGATATATAAGTCAGCTGT
>JAQGAH010000037.1:0-116323 GCA_034696885.1 Lepidocyrtus paradoxus
ATTTCTGCAATAAAAAATCTATATGTTCTTGATCAGCAAGACGAGAGCTTTCGAATGACGTATCACACATCTTTATACCTCAACGGCCCCTTTCGATCAAAAGTTCCCAAAAAGCTAAAGGAATACACGTTCCATTAGACTTCAGTTTGCGGTCAAACCGTTTATTTTCTAACCTTGGGAGGTGAGTTTCTTAGCTGGTGATAAACAGTCATCATTGAGCTTCAGCTCTGTAAGTATCATTGGCTCAGGATTGACAGCAGAAGAGTCTTCATCTCCAAACACCTCAACACTGTCTGTGCGAGGCAGTCCAGGAGAACCTTTCAGAATGATTATCTCCTCAGAAGCTGAACGGGCGTCGGTAGACCCAGCTTTGAAACAATGAGCGAGTGTTTCGTTTGCATCGGCTCCTCCACAGGATTCTCTGTGTTCGATGAGTTCGTATGTGACGACTGCTGATTGGTGGGGAGGATCTCCTTGCTGTTCCTCCTTGGCATAAGTTTGTTGAGCAGGTAGGCAGCCACTTCCCCAGGGGCTGTGAGCATTAGTCTTGGCCTCCTCAGTTGCCGTCATGAGCTGCTCGTCATGTGCTCCGAGGCCCGGACTGTACTCATGCGACTCTGACGTTGGTGAAGTTGGGCTCCTATTCATTGGCATTATTCCCTCATTAGCTTCACCAAGGGGCTCATTCACTCGCGTACCTGAGTGGGAACTTTGGACGGGAGGGGAAGAGGACATTGACAAACCGAACGGCAAACTTATCGGCAAATCTAACAAGGACCAGAGATCTTGGGAAGGTTGACTAATCTCTTGGGGTAAGGCACCTGGGGAAGACTGACTAATCTCTTCGAGTAAGGATTCTGAGGTAGGTGCTGAAATAGGAGGAGAAAATAGGTCAGGGACTAGGGAAGGAAAGTTCATCATCATCGTTTTTAACGCTTTCTCCTTCATTTCAAGGGATGATGAAGGGCTAGGTTGTGTATTCAAGTATTGGAATGAGGAAAAGTGAAAGTAGCGAAATGCGGTTGTAGAGGAAACTGATATGGAAGGATTGTTTGGCAATGCCGGAAAGTTTTTTTTGCTTGGACTAGTTTTATCATCACCAGCGACGATACCACTACTGGCGGCACCACACTCAATAGCTTCATTTTTACGAACACGACATTCATACGTGGGAGTGGGTTGTGGTGAGGCACAAGACACAAATGAGACAACACCACTACTTCCATCAACACACTCAAAACAAGAACGAGCACAACACAAAGATGCCAATAATGTGGCTTTAAACCATTCTCTCGTATTATAATTATTACCTGTTTGTCTAATTGGGCTGGAGTGAAGGGAGAGCTCATTATCAACGTTGGAGGAGGAAGAGGTACAGCTCAGATTCCATTTATTGAGTAACGGGTCCGCAAGCGTCTCTTCCTTGGCTGGGGGAAACTGAAACAGAAAAAGTACAAAAGCCATTCACATAACTTGAATAATAATTTAGCAAACATGCATGCTTGTTTGTGTCGGTATTTGAGACACGCGTGTGAGTTTGGGAAGAACTGAAATTGATCGATAGCCTTTTTTGCTGGCCAACTATCCCTAACTCATCCATTTTGTTTAGCAAGGCTAGAGAGTAATGGAATGTCAACATGAAAAAAATTGATAAAATTGATTCTATTTATTACATACCTTGGTGGAAGCTACGTCAGAATTTTTAGACAACTTGTTCCCCGAATGGTACGGATAGGCTCCGTTGACTTTGGTACTGGAAGGTGCACTAGTGGTGACGGCAGGCAGGAGAAAGTTGGGAACGTTCTTCCCACCAATGCTATTTTGGTTATCATCCATTTTGCTAAGTAATAGACTTGGATCGACCGGAGATGGGGAGGATGCTGATGATGAGGATGCGGCAAGACTGGCCAAATTAGTTGCAGAAAAGTCTAGTCTAGTAAGGGACATGTCATACTGGATAAAGTCCAAATTGAGAATTTTGGGACGGGGTAGGGTTGCAGTGCGGGGTCGTCTGGATTGACCTCTATTGCACAAAATATTTAAAGAGTTATAAAGATAAATAGCTTGTGGGAGTTTGTATGAAAACTGAGGTAATTTTACAGAAAAAGCTACAGATTACCTGGAAGTGTTGTGCTCATTGAAAGCCTTGTAGTTGATAAGGGAATTTTGTTGGATGCGAGGTAAAATTATTTTATTCGTTTCCACGACGTCCCTCTGTCGTGTATTCCTCCCTCCACCATCCTCCTCTCCCTCCCCCTGGACGACGTACGAGACTGGGGTGAGCCTCTCCTTGGCTTGTGTTCGATGATGATGAGGATATTGGGAATCAAATGCCCCATAATACTGATCCGAATACTGTTGGCTTTGCTTGTGCTCCTCTTTCTTCGAAGATTTCTTTTTCCTCCTCATGCCTCTGCTGTTTCCTTGCTCGGAGGTGTTTGCAATCTCAGTCCTGCGAAGCTTCTGCAGGCACTGCGGCTCATGGATGCCAATGCTCCTTGAGCCAAACTCTTTTCCACAGACGGAGCACTCGATGAAAGTTGGTGGCTTTCTCCCGCTCCCACTTCCACTACTACTTTGACCGCTACTAGTAGTCATGTTGTGGAACTGCTTATTTATCGCCTTTCCCCCTTGTTTATTTCATAAACACACAGAATAATCAACTATGCACAGAGCTCAGTGAAAGCACAAAGTACATATTCCTTTCATCTAAATATCAAACAACAACTTCCTGTTTGCCTTTCACCATGAAAATCAATCACTTTTTTCCATGTAGGTATTTTCATTAGAATGTGGCTAGAAGCTCCAGCCCAGAGACTAGCCAAAATTATGGTATTGGCTATTTTACCCTTATCATTATGTAAAATTCCATTACTTTGCTTACGTACCTATATATTATGGAAAATTGGCTTAAATAATCGATTGAATCACAGACAAACCACACCACATCGTCATTAGCTCAAAGGATAGAGATATGAGCCTTACCTCCTTTCATGCCTCTATTGCTGAAACTGTTGTGAAAATTATTTAGGAGGGAAATGGATGACGATGAGGATGGAGGGACAAACACTTTTTTTCGTTTGTCCGGAATAACGGAAGGATAAAATGATACTGTCATCCTGTCTCCTTTCCCAGGGAAAAATGGGGGAACAGGTATATAAAGCTAGGCATGAAAGGAAAGTGGGAGGAAGAAGCTCCAATGTAAAATGTAGTTAATCCAAAACAAGCTATCAAACGCTGAATGGCCATAACACATAACGCTGAATCAAATAGAATGTATTTGGTTATAACGTAATATGCGTGTAGTAATCGACCAAAAGTAGGTGCTCATAGCAAGGGTGAAAGCTAGTAATCAGGATAATGCTTAACGAGAGAATATAACAGAGGCGTAGTTTTTTTTTTGGGTAGTTATCCAGTTCCATCCAATTTCTAGTCATGCGAACTGTGCGAGGTGAAAGCAATGTGAAAGTATATAAATGGCAGTGACGAAAGAGAGCGCGGCTAGATATGGGACAGGGATAATCATATTGGGGTTTAGCTTCATTTCATCAAAATGTATCATGCCAAGGTTGTAATAAATGAAGTTATATCGTTTTGTGCAAAAAAACTCTTCTATAGTGCCGATTTTTCATGGATTTTTTTTTCGCTGGAGCGTCAACTTCTATTCGTATTTACTCCTATTCCTACATTAGCCATGTGAAGTAATGTAATGGAATGTCTCTTGACAGTGGAGAAAATTGTGTTTGATCGACATTTTTCTTTGGAGAAAGAAGGACTTTTAAAATTATATACGGGAGAAAGCAGGAAAAGGACAAGGTGAAGACGGTAAAGTAAATGTGTCCTGCTGATCTATTAAGGAAGAGCGTGTTTAATGCATGGAATTTTTTAAGGAGAAAAATTGGAATGAAATGTGGAATAAAAATTGGGGTTGTCATTTTCTACACAAGGTTAATGGAAAAAAGCTCCTTGAAAGGATGGAAACAAATTGAAGGCAAACAATAACAATTATTGTTGGGGAAATATCTAGATAACGGTATTTGTATTGCTAATTGACAGTTTCTGAAGATGAATGAATGGCGTAATGCAAATATAACGTACTTTACTTTTAGCCTGGGTTTTCTAACTTGAGGTTGTCCTTTGCCCTTTTCAGAATAATGATATTTTAAGGTTAGAGGATATGCGATTGGTAAATATCATGACCAATATAATTGACATTGTCAAGTCCATCTAGCCAATATGTCGAATATGACATGATTGACCGTGACGTGACATTGGATAGTCAACATAAAAAATTCCATAAAACATCAAAAAATTGACAACGCCATTCTTCTTATTGATGCTCCTAAAAGAAAACTATTTTCGGGAATTCATGTATGATTCTACCTTATCATATCGATCAATTATAATCGCAATGCCTCGGTAAGACATGTATCATCTAGATATGAAATGAACATTCATTGTCAGAAACGTTTGATGCTCGCATAAAACTTGCAATGCGAATTGGAAAACGATATTTTTTTCCTTTTAGCGTCCCAAGTTGGGACTCCCAACAGAAAGTAAAACGGTGGGCGTAGGGAAAGGAGTAATTGTCCCCTCATCCACACATGAAGCTTTCATGATATGAAAGGAACATAAAATATTAACTCGTGTAACGTGTAATTCTAGTTTCATGCTGATGTTCATTATCACGGGAGAAAGTATTGATCAAACACAAAGAAATTAATGGAGTGGTGGAGAAAGTAAAGGCGGAAGAGAAATGTGAAGTTTGATCGGTACTCCAGGCCAAATTTCTGAACTGATTGTAGACATTTTTGGATATAGTATCAACATCAAAGTAAATACTTTGAAGTATTTGCAAAAAAATTGCTGTAATTTTTAAGCAACTGAACGGAATAGGTCCTGATGGGAATGAAATTAATGAAGCTAATAATACGATGGCATAAATAATTCAAGTTAAATACGTTATGAAATGAGATTTATTTAATTTATCTTCCTTGTCAAGAAGCTAGTTGATTATCAAAGGTACGGTGGATCAATTTACAGCACAAGTTAATCATTATACCAATCTAGGAACAACAATGAAAATGACATGACCATAATGAAGAAGAGGACCCAAGCTCGGAAATCAGCACTTTTCTGTATGGCCTGCCGAACTTGCTCATTGCCCCCTCGAATGTTCTCTGTGGCATTCACAATCATCCCCCCGATCCTATCAATGTCCTTCTCCTGCTGAAGCACCTTCTCGGTGAAGATTTCCTGGAGCTGCGCAATTTGAACTACGTTGCTCTCAATCTGCTCCACCTCTTGGGACAAGGTATTGAGCTCGTTAAGTAAGGCAGCGTTCTCCTGCTCCAATATCTGAAGCTCTTCTGGTGACATTACGTCATCCTCATCTTGGAAATAAGTTGGGACAGGGGTTTCAGTTTCAGTCATATTGCTCCCAGACTTTATCGACAAGCCGTCCGTCTCAGATAAGGCAGATGCTGATGAAATGGAGGCTGCTCGGTTGGGTTTATCAAGTGTACTACTCCGAACAGTAGATTTGCTATTCTTAAGGCCCCTACTTGATGTCGGATGGGTGGCGAGCCTTGACATGGCTTGGTAATCCACCGTCCTTTTGACTCGAATCGCCCTCATTTCAGAATACTTTTCCGTAACCTGCTTTAAATAGCCTGCTAGAGAGTTAACTACGTTTTCTAGATGTGTCTGGAGTTGAGGCTGAGTTAAAATCGCGTTTGAGGTCTCCACATAAATCTGGAAGTCGAGGAGGGACTTTTGACAGTTTTGTATGATTAGCTGGACATCATTGTCTATCTGATCCCGTTCCTTGTCAGTCATAATTTGCACTTCGGATTTACTACTCCCAAAGGATCCTTGCTGAAATACTGAACTCCCATATGATGAGGCGTGTTTCGAAGTCCCAATGTTGACATAAGGAGTTCGACATTCTTTCAGAAAGTCCCGGAGGTTTGTGATATTCCCGGATATTTCCTTAGCTTTGCTGAAGTGTTCGGATTTCTTTCCAGGAAATACTGTGGATTTGCTGTGGGAGGAAACTGGCAGCTTTTTCCCATTCTCTCCCTTATCTGATCCGAGGATGGAGTCCACTTCAAGCTGAGACTTTCTATTCTGGGAGATGCACTCCCTGAAGACGGATGTAATGTCCATAATTACTAATTAGTCAACCCAACCTGGAAGAAAAAATTACAAACTTAGCCCAAACTACTCATCCATAAAACATATTGAGTAACATATTACATGCTTATCAGCTGTCGATAACTTTCACTTTTTTTCTAAAAAAAGAAACTTTCAGCACCTGCGACTTTACTGACCTTTCACCTTCTTTCCTTGCCAGGTTTCATGAGGCGTTTTTGCTTACACCAATGATCAAGCACTTAATTTTGCTTTTACCCCCTGGGGACCTTATCAGGTTTAGGTTATCAGTAAAAAAGCCACAAAGGTTATTTTCTTGATTGTTCGTTTCAACTTCCCATCTGAGATGAGTTGAAGATTTGCATGCTCATGGTAAACAAATACAATAGACCAGCTGGCTCACTTTATACACATGCTCAACTTGTACAAAAGTGCCCATATGAGAAGTGCGGCAGCTCAGTTGCCAATTTGACATTACAGTTTAGTCCATTCCATTACATATTGTGGATACTGCTGACGTGTACGGAATACTGAAAAAACAAACATTAAAGTTATTATAAAAATTTAATTGTTTACTACTTCGGATTTAATTGAGAATTACGGTAAAAGATATACTTCATTTATGAGCTTTATTTATTGAATTTGAAATACTACTAAAGTGTAAAAAAAGCTATTTTTAGTTGTTATTTTGGGTTGGATTATTGTAATTATTAATTTGATTGGTGAATTACGACTGATTTGCAGAAAACTCATCATCATGTCGGATGTGGATGTGCTTATCGATGTGAAAAATGCCTATTACATTGGCAGTTATCAGCAGTGCATTAACGAGGCCCAGAAGTTGAAGGTGAGCTGAAGTTGTTTCTTTCTGTTTGGTTGCGTATTTAAATAAAAATAATATTGAACGTATATAATCATTCTGTTGTTTAAAATTTATATAAGGTATTGAATTGAGTTTATTAGCCGTATACTTTACACTGAAAATACTAACTTCTTTGTTTTCGACCTTTGCAGGGACTCTCACCGGAACAAGGTTTGGTTCGAGATGTGTTTATGTACCGGGCGTACATTGCACTGAAGAAGTTTTCGGTGGTTATGGATGAAATCAAGGGGAGCTCCCCATCCGAGTTGCAGTCGGTTCGCCTCCTGGCCGAATTTCTGTCATCTCCGTCACGAAGGTAAATACATGGCGAAGATTCAAATCGCGACATGCGTCATATCGTACATATAATATTTATTTGATATTCTAATTGCTCGTCAATTAACAGGGATTCGGTTCTGGACAAATTGGACAAAATGCTATCTGCTGGATTTAACCCTGAGGACGCCACCATGATAATTGTGGCTGGAACGATTTACAATCATGTTCATAATTATGAGTCCGCTCTAAGGGTTCTGCATCAAGGAGATCATTTAGAATGGTAAGACAAACATTCAAATTTCTTTTTTAAACCTCAAGTCAATCCAACAAATTTTTAATGAATTAAAAATTATCAAAGAGATAGCTAGGTTTGGATACTATGATCATTTTTAATGTTTTACTTATTCAGTTCTGCGTTAACAATCCAAACCCTGTTGGCCTTTGACCGCGTTGATCTGGCGAAGAAGGAGTTGAAAAACATGTGCGAAAAAGATGAGGATGCTACCATTACGCAGCTCGCAACTGCCTGGGTTAATCTAGCCACGGTGAGTGAATTTCCTTCTCTTTGACGCAATCCTAATTTGTTTGGAAAGGTTAATTAATTGTACCTGTCATTGTATTTAGGGCCAGGAAAAGTATCAAGAAACCTTCTACATCATCCAGGAAATGGTTGATAAATATGGGAGTACTCCACTGCTTCTAAATGTATTAGCTTGTAGCCTCATTGGTAAGAAACTTTTATGTATTTGAATGTTATTGATAGCAGTTGCCAGTTGGAAAATTACATAAAAAGTTGGATTGTGGTTTCTTATATTTAGCTCAAGGAAAGCATGGTGAAGCTGAAGCATCTCTTCAAGAAGCTCTTGACAAGGATCCAAATAGTGCTGACACTCTCATTAATATGTTTTATAATTCTTCCTTTGCTGGAAAGTCTCCGGAAGTGTCTAATCGATTCTTCTCTCAGCTTAAGGATGCCAACCCAAATCATCCATTTGTGCAGGACTACTACAAAAAGGAGATTGAATTTGATCGCGTCGCAAAGATGTTTTCTGCTGCTTAAAAACAAAAAAAAAATGCGAAAAGTTGTTTTCATTCCTATTTTGTATAGTATTTATAATTGAAATTTCGTATTGCTATAAAAATTATGTTTTAAATTGAAATTGAATTGAATTGCTATTCTCTATTACATTTTTCAATTACAATACTTTTATTTTCCCATCTAATTTTTACTTATAGAGTAAACATACCAAAAATGCAATTTGCAATTAGACACAAAGACGCAAAATTCAAATGCATGGCATGTTTATGATTTTTACTTAATTATTATACCTACGTATATTTTCATTCATCAAGCAAATACTCCATCACCATCAAGTGTATGATTTCACTAATTATAGTGAATAAAAACTGTTTTGACAAATCATATCAGATTCTTTCTGATTACTGATTAGCCTGATGTAGTGTAGATACGGATATATATGAACATACACATTTCATAGATCATACCACCCACCTACTCATATCATATCTTTATGGAATTTGGAGTTTGCCCTTGCCAATTGCCTGAGTCTGAAAATACCCAACATACACCAATGCACCTACTCTTAAATCAAATTGATAGTGCATATACTGCCTATAGATGCAATTTTTAAGTTTGGTATTAAGTTTGCTAAAGAGAATTAAGTACATATACACATTTATGCCTATATATATCAATAAAAAACCTTGGTCGGTAAAAGGATAACATAATTCTTCACATCATCATCGCGTATTTCATTTTCTGGTCAAAAAAAAAATCCAGTAAATGTTATGATTGCCACTTGTAGCTTATGAAGATCAGCTACCTTTCCTTCGCTTCTCCAGCCAAAAAAAGAACCTTGGACCATCATCATTGAATTGGCGTAGACACACATATAGCCAAGTTATATAATACCAACTTGCGTTAAGACTTGATGTAGATATATGTATAAATGTATACATATATCGATATCTATTGATGTACATATGTATATCTATGGATTGTATTTTGTATCTACATTCGCTATAAATTTGCTTGCATATATATTTCAGTATTTGGATTTGGAACACACAATCTGACAAGGTGAGAATAGAAGTGACAAGTCAGATATCACAGTAGACTTCTCGTAGCTCATAAAACTTGGTCATTCTAAAAGCAAGTGCGACTGCCATAATTTGATTGTCGCAAGTAAATTTCCTGAAAATTCAAACTTTTCAGAATGTTTCAAAGACTTCCCACGATCTTAGCCACCAAACAGGTAAAATTTCTAGTAAACCAAGTAACAAAAATATAAATGAACCTGATAGTTTAAAAGAGAGAAGGATCGATTGTAAAACCTCACTTATAATATGATGATGCGATGACCTATCTGGTTTTAAAGGTATGGCGCTCAGGGCAGAGGATGCTTTCTACCGGGATGCCTTTAGCCCAAGAAGCTAGCCTTAACTTTCGTAAGAGTCCAAAATATTGATATTACGACGCAACTGATGAAACAAAATACTCTAATTAAAAACATTTTGAAATGCACAATTAGACTTTGGCGATACCCAGAGAGAATACCAAGAGCTTGTACAAAAGTTCACTAGAGAGGAGATTATCCCCGTCGCAGCAGAATATGATAGGACCATGGCATTCCCGTGGGATATCCTTAAGAAAGCTCATGCCCTTGGATTGACCAGTGCAACAATTCCTGAAGAGTATGGAGGAGGCGGACTTGGAGTTGTGGAAGCATGTATCCTTGCTGAAAATCTGTCCTATGGATGTAGCGGGATTTTGACTGCAATTACCGGCTCTGGACTAGCTGTAAAATAACGAATTTAATTATTTGCAACTTTCCCCTAGATATACCTTCTCATGTAAAATGTATAAAATTACTTTTACTAGGCTGCACCAGTACTAATTGGAGCAAATGAAGAACAAAAGAAAAAGTACATCGGCAGACTTGCTGCGGAGCCTATTGTTGCTGTAAGTAAAAAATAAAAATAGGAATATGAAAGGAGACTTTCACTTTTGGCCATGTTTCTAGTAATATTTTTTTAAAAATTTATTGGGTGCAGTCATACTGCGTAACTGAGCCAGGGGCCGGTTCTGATGTGAATGGGGTGAAAACACGAGCAGAGAAGAAGGGAGACGAGTATGTCATCAACGGTCAGAAAATGTGGATTACCGGGGCTGGAGTAGCCTCCTGGTTCTTCGTCATGGCTAGAACTCACCCTGATCCTAAAGCTCCCGCTGGAAAGGCTTTCACCGGCTTTGTGGTCGAAGCCGGAACCCCTGGTCTTACCGTCGGCCGCAAAGAGATTAACATGGGACAGCGCTGTTCCGACACCAGAGGGGTCACATTCGAAGATGTCCGTATTCCGAAAGAGAATATGCTGGCAGAAGAAGGCATGGGCTTTAGATTGGCCATGGGGGCTTTCGATAAAACTCGTCCACCTGTTGCCGCCGGTGCAGTTGGTCTTGCCCAACGAGCGTTGGATGAAGCCACGAAATATGCCCTCCAGAGAAAGACCTTTGGAACTGAAATCATTAATCACCAAGCAGTAGCTCACATGCTAGCAGAAATGGCAATTAACGTTGAGGCATCTAGATTAGTAATGTATAGATCTGCATGGGAAATTGATCAAGGCAGAAGGAACACTTACTACGCAAGTATCGCTAAGGCCATTGCCGGAGAAACTGCTACAAAGGCAGCTGCAGACGCTGTGCAAATCTTCGGAGGTAACGGGTTCAACACTGAATACCCCGTTGAGAAGCTGATGAGAGATGCAAAGATCTTCCAGATTTATGAAGGGACCACACAAATCCAGAAATTGGTCGTTGCCCGTGAAATCGTTTCAAGGCTGAAGGCAAGTGGTTTGTAAATCAAGACAATTAAGTGTCTTGTCCGAAGGCAATACAGCGTACTCAAATGTTACAAATATCAAAATGCCAACATGTACGTACATGACTAAAGTCAATATATGACTGTGATTTCTTAATTGCTTCATGATATGGCGAAAACTGTATTATGTTGATTATGAAAATAATTTAAACATACCAAAAAAAAATTAAATAAAAAATAAAATCTATAAAACTTTTAATGTGAATGTCCATTTGCATGATTTATTACTTGACATTTATAACAATACATATTCGCTCAACATTAATTCTTTAACGAACAATTACGTCTAATCTATTGGCTAGCTCATCTCTCAGTCTAAGATAAATCTGATGTGCTATATGACGACTCAATGGTAAGTCCAAAGACTGGACCTGGATTCTCCAACATATTGACTTTCTCCCGTCCTTGTCCACATATTCCTCCACAAATTCAAGGGTCTTCAGCATCAACCCATAAACGTCCAGAAGGACTTCCATAAATAGGTCCATTGTAAACTTTGGGCTTATCCAGAAGGATATGTGGAACTCATGCACGTGCGGATATAAACTTTTCCTTTGGGAAAATTGGCCATATGAAGGTGAAAGTAGAGTGCGATAATCGCAGTTGTACTTCAGTTCCAGAAGTTGGTCCACGTAAAGGATGCAGGCGCTTTCATCTTCGGGCATTTTTCCAATGATGACACTTTTCGTTTCAACTTTCTCTTTACATTTTAGATGCAATTGCTTGCTTCCTTCTTCAGCGATGTTCTCCGCCAACTCGACTTTCACTTCCGAGTCGTTCAAGAAGTTCAGGATACATCGGACAACGTCTGCGCTACGGAATGAGACCTGGTGAAAGTACGGACGCTTGTTGTCGGTGTTCTTTAGAAATTTGTCACAGGAAGCAACTTTCTCCTCAGAAATTCCTGGAAAGGCTTTTATGAATGCAGCGACAACTTCTCCCTCGGGATCTTCTCTGGTAAACTTCAACATAGATTCTAATCTGGAGGTGTTGGAAGGATCAACTGGAGGCCGTTGTTCGTAGGAAAATGTCAGCCCGCCATTTGTAGTGAAGCTTAGTCCACCTTGAAGTCTGTAATAACTGCTTTGATATCGATAACTTACTCCTTTCTCAGTACTATTGTCATTTTGGAAAGGGGTGGTCACTCTTTTGAACAAATCCCACTCATTAAAGTCGCAAATCGAAGTACACACGAAATTACCTTGCGCTGCCATTTCATTTATTTGAAAAGAGTTCCCCCAAATCCTGGAGACCGAGTCTACCTCAGGGATTCCACATTGTCCGGCGCACAGACTGACAATGGGAACTACGTCAAACTGAAGACTTTCATTTCCTTTCTGGTTATCATTCAGTACATGGAAACACTTCTCGCAGCTAATGAAAAAGTCACGGAGCAAATCTCTATTCAGGTCGATCTTCATCTTTTTACTTTTCGCATGAGGGAAATTAAAGATAACATAAAGTTTTGAATAAATTCCTCTCTTGGAAGTACAAAGAGAAAGTACTCCCTCATGTTCATGTAGCTTTGAAGCGTCCACGTCAAAGAAAACTTTGTATTGCTGGGCTTTCACATTTTCCTTGATAAGTGCCAAGTGGTAAGTTGACTTTTGTCTTTTGGATTCGTCTTGCCCGACATTCGTATCACTTTCTCCACTTTCACTTTCCAACTCATCCTTCAGCTCAGGCACGTAGTCAGTAGCGATCAAATCTGAGTTCAGGTTTGACAATATTCCCGACGCAGCCACTGACGCCGAGAAAGAGAAGTTACCTTCTCCAATGAAGAGAAAAAGAGAGTTGGAGTACTTTCTCTCGAACTCTTTCAGATAGTCTTCATGTATCATTGTTACAAGTTGACTGTTTTATGTAGTCGGAAACTTCAACTGAACTCTGAATGATGAGCTAGATGTTATAATTTACTTTATCTTATGTTTTCTTATCATAATGATTTTAGGACCTAATCATTAGGTATTATGTCTTTGGGAAATCAGAGGGTTGATTATTACTTGCTCAAATTTTGGACAATCACTATTAATTATAAAACTGGCTGGATAAAATTATCTAGCAGATATGTAAATATTGTATTTACATGCTTTCCTTCTGTCAGTCACACACGTGTTGGTTTTCTCTTTTCTCCCGTGTTGGTAGCTTGGCTTGGCATTGCACCGATTGGCATACCCATCATAGTCACCACCGTAGTGTTGACTGCATCTGCATTTCATTGTAGCTTGCGGGACTTCATCTTCATTCAACTACATGATGTATGAGCATTGAATTGCGACCTAGAAGATTGTAAATTGTAACCTATGGGTAAAATGGACTTCATATGCATACCTGCTTAGTAATATCATCATCATATCATCGGTGATTTCTAATTGACGATCATGATTATGATTTCAACGAAATGGTTGTTTCAACAATGAAATATGATTGGAAATCATGAGATGACCTCATAGAATATTTTTATTCTTTGTAATTTACAGAATCAATCAACTTACATAATTGTTTTAAAGAAAATTAATACTTGAGCTTTAAATTATGTTTGTACGCATGGATCATTATCCTTTTAATTATAGTATTCTTAGAATTAACATGCAACTGCAACATTTATCCTACAAGAGATTCTGGATGTTAGATCCGGGTGTTGTGGTAGTTGGGGTTGAGGGCTCCGACTCCAACTTCTGCATATCAAGCTGGGTTTGTGAGATGTCAGACAAGGCAAGCTGTATCCTTTCCAGTAGGGCTTCCCCCCGGCCAATGACCTCCTTCAGTTTGAGAGCTGCATCATTGTTTTCTTGTTCCAGCCTGCGTAAGCTGGCAAGCTGTAATATGTCAAAGGAGAAGTAAATTATTACGTTACTTTCACTTTTCGCACAGAAAACGATGTAATTTTAATTATGAGACCGAACATCGAATGAAGAATTTGATACATTTACCTGAAGCTCTGTTGAAGAGTCTTCACTCGGGAGGGACTCAATCAGGTAGTCAATATCTTTTGCGCATCTAGCAATGAGGGAGGCGAATGTCATCGTATAATCTACATAAAACAAGAGATAAATCTTAACATCAAATAAAAAAACTCAAGTCAAACCTTGTCTTATCTTAGCTATCGCCATATTAAAAACTAGCCAAAGCTTACCTTCCTGTGCGGCATTTTGACCACTGGAACTTCCACTACCTCTGTCAGGGAACTTGCTCGGAGGAGCTACTTGCTGGAGGACACCAATACTGTTGCAGAAGTTATCTGCTTGCTGCCAATCGCAATTAAATAACATTTTAAATTATTCGTACCCACACCCTTGCTTTAACAATAATTTGTTACAGGATAATCAAAAAATATACTTATTTACCATATTTACGGCATCTTGAAGCTGCGTCAGTCTGTCCGCCATCCTTCCGATTAGTCTTTTACGAACGTAACCTTTTTAAACTGTAAACTGCTCGTAATTACAAAACGAATTACTTTTATCAGGCTATCCGCTAAATTTCGTGACTTTTGCTTAATGCCAGCCTCCGCTGTCGGCTACCGTTAAAAGTTCAAGCAACTATTTGTCTAAGGGATATCCAAAATTACATACTGCGACCAAAAACGCTTTTTAAACTGAATTAAATTTATTTAAATTGAAAGCAAACAATTGAACCACTTCACATAAACATTTGCTGTCGGCATTCATTCGCGCTGGACACAAGAGGCAACATCAATTATCAGATGCTTGATTTCAATAGCAAAACAAATGCATTTTGAGTCTCGCTCAACCTACTATATACAGTAACAGCAGTACTAGTACAGCTTAGCTTGTGCCACACAGGTTCAGGTAGCAGTAGCACCTACTACTTCACTTTATTTACAAATCTGACATCGCAGCGTATTTGTAGGCGTACCCAAACGTGGGTATGTTTGTGGGAGAAAGTCTGTCAATCCAAAGTCCAAAGTTCTGAGACCTTTTGAGATCATCATAATTATAACAATAACATAACTTATTTACCATTACGAGAGATCAGTCGAGCATAGCGGATTATCCATTTTTACAAGGCAAGCAAGGCTAAATATAACCATTCTTCAATCATCGTCATCGTCCTCAGTATAGTAGCGTCCTATCAAAGGAAAGTTTTCTTTGAAGGTGACGTTTAGAAGGCTGTAAAAGGAGAGTGATTTCATTCCATACAGACATACTCGATAGAATTAAATCTATTGCTTTCGAGCTGTCAAGATTTTAAGCGCCTAAAGTTGGTAAGTAATATTGAATTCGTTGTGTGCACTACCAATATAATAAATGCTTTCTCATGTTGTTAATTTTCCGACCAGTAGATGATAGGATGATAAATGTTTTAAATTAGTTGGGGTCGTTTAAAAGGGATCTTTTCTCTCGGTTCGATTGGTTAAGTTGGTAAGTTGTCGCAAGTTTTATATTTTTAGCATATAGTTCAAATTATGAAACATGGCAATTACCCATGTTACAAAATTTCTCGCATGTTTTAAAAAACAAACAATGTATTTTTTTAAACGCTTTTGTGACTTTCCTGTGTCTTGGGTTGAACATTAACATTGCGCATTGGATTTAATACACTAATAGATTATGTCGATTATGATAAGGTGGATACGACGGATAAGAATACACTAATAGACCCTAAAAGCAAGTAAACAGTTATCTTTTTATTCGGCTACAGATAAGAGAAGTTTTGGAGTTTTTTCGTCCAGTCACCTTTCAACGAGCTTAGATAAACCATACCAAGATGGCTTTGTCCAGGGTAAAAACTGACTTACTGTTTGCAAATTGACAAATTATTTTACTCCAGTGTCTGCAGTTATAAAGATTTTTCTGGAAAACGGAAGTATTTTAAAAATTATGTCTGTTTGTAGATATCTCGCAGTGCAGTCCTTGGAACTGGTTGCCGACAAGCTGCTAGAGCATTCTCGAGCACACAAAGCCTCAAGAATGAAAATGGCATCAATTTTAGTAAGATTTGAGAGTCAAATTGTTTAGTTCAGCTTAAGTTTCCTTCAACCATATTATGCATTTTTGTATTTTGGTTTAATTGAAAATGTTTATTCCAGCTTTAAGCGATACCCAAAGAGATCTCCAGGAGTTAGCCAGAAAGTTCTCACGAGAAGAAGTAGCAGCGGCAGCACCTGAATTCGATAGAAGTATGGAGTATCCTTGGCCAATAATTAAGAAATTGTGGAATCTTGGAATTCTCCATCCAATGATCCCAGAAAATTGTGGTAAAGTTACTCTACTTTTACGTTTTTAGTATGCCAATTTTTACGTTTTGTTTTATTACTTTTATCATTTATTGATGAATTTGGAGTAAACGTTTATAATTCATTGCTGACTACTAAAGGTGGAGCTGGTCTGGGTTGCGTGGAGGCATGTATTATTGCTGAAGAAGTTTCATGGGGTTGCAGTGGAATGTTTACAGCTGCATTTGCAAATTCGCTAGCTGTAAGTTATACTGTTATTTATTATTCGAAAATTATTTGAAAAAATATAAATGGTCTTCATTACAAAAGTTTCCTCTTTATTTATCGTTTGCTACAGTCTTCTCCTTTGCTCGTGGGAGCAAACGACGAGCAAAAAAAAAAGTATTTGGGAAGGCTTATCGATGAGCCTGTGATTGCTGCGTATTGTGTGACGGAACCTGGTGCAGGGTCTGATGTAGCAGCGTTGAAAACACGAGCAGAAAAGAAAGGGGATGAATACGTTATAAATGGACAGAAAATGTGGATCACTGGGGGAGGCCATGCTTCTTGGTTCTTTGTTCTAGCAAGAACTGATCAAAACCCAAAAGCCTCCACCGGGAAAGCTTTCACGGGATTTGTTGTAGAAGCAGATTCACCAGGAATCACGAAAGGAAGGAAAGAGATTAACATGGGGCAACGGTGTTCTGACACCAGAGCAATCACTTTTGAGGATGTTCGAGTTCCAAAGGAAAATGTACTTAGCAAGGAAGGGGACGGTTTCAAAATTGCTATGGGTGCTTTCGACAGGACTCGGCCTCAGGTAGCCGCTGGTGCCGTTGGTGTGGCCCAGAGGGCTCTTGATGAAGCCACCAAGTATGCCTTAGAAAGGAAGACCTTCGGAACAGCAATTATTAATCATCAAGTTATCTCCCACATGATTGCCGATATGGCTATTGGAGTGGAAGTTTCAAGGTTAATGATGCTTCGAGGGGCATGGGAATTGGACCAAGGAAGAAGAAACTCATATTATGCGTCGATTGCAAAGGCCATCGCTTCTGAGTCTGCGAATAAATCCGCAGCCGATGCTGTTCAGGTAGATACAAAATAACATGAGCATGAAATATGTAAGTAGCAGTATCAAAAGGGTTTTGATGACTAGACTATCCGAATATAACCAAATTGAATTTTCAATATCCACAGATCTTTGGAGGCAATGGATTTAATACCGAATATCCAGTAGAAAAATTAATGCGTGATGCAAAGCTTTTTAAGATCTATGAAGGAACTACAGAAATCCAGAAGCATATTATAGCAAGGGAGTTAGTCGGTCGATTCAAAAACCAGTAGTAATGGCAGGACCATGAATTTATATTTTGGATGAACTAAGCCGAAGCGAAAACCGATATATGCACAACATGACATTTGCCCTACAACAGCCGGAATCATTTAATAATTGATTATATGTAATTATACCATTTCAGAATTAAAAGTTACAAAGGAACCAAAATTCTTATTATCTAATGTGCAAATAAGACCGTTGGCGATATTGATATTATTTTCTACGTATACATATGGTCAACTAAAACTTTATTCTAACTTATCGTCTTTATTCTATTCCATTTTTGTTTATCTTTTGGAAGATGGAATTATTGAAATAGTTTTTCGTGGGTAACAAAAACTTCCATACCTATTAATATCGGGTTTCATCGTTTTACTTTTCGCATGTTGAAAGTTAAAGATTATCAAATAAATTATCGGCAATATTTCTTTTCTTTTATGAAAGCATGAAGAGAAAACTTTATGTTGCTTTTAAGCTATTAAGCTTGGAGGCGTCCTTGTTCAAAAAAACTTTCCATGGAAGGAATTTTATTGCATTATCAGTTTTTAAGCCATTGGTTAAGCCAAAGAAAACAGACATTTTAGGTGCATGCAAGTACCAAAGTAATTAAAGACAATTTAAGTATATACTTTATTTATATTTATTATATTTTTGAAACTAAAAGAAAGTCATACAAGAGAAATCAGAATTATTGCTGTTTCATATGCAAATAAAATCATCAGTGCAATTATTTTTAAACATCTAGTAATTACTTTAACTCTTTTGTAAGTTGGCGTCACTCACTGTCTTACTTTCACTTCTGTTCTGATATTGTTGGAAGGTATATTATATTATGTAATATAAAATTAAGTTATTCTGTAATTCATCGCTTTATCTATATCTTTCATGTTTCTTGTCGTGAATCCCAAATGAGAAAAAACTTTCATACAGGAACTACTTTATGTACAGTGTATATATAGGTAAAAGACAGTATGCAAGACTAATTTAAAATTTAGTTGCTAAAATTTAAAGTTAAGTATTATTAACTATATAAAATAATATTACATTATACATGTAAGCGACTCTGGGCCTGAAGGAATTTGAAGATATCACTGGAGGAATCCACAGGTTGAATTTCCGGTTGACTATTTTCATCAACAAGCTGAATCATATTTTCATCCACTTCAATTATTTCAATGTCCGAGTTGGTAGACAAAGGCAAAACTTGAATAGAGTCCCCTTCCCCTGAAGCAGCCTCCCCTATAACTTCATACTCTTCACCATCTTCGAGCGTAAAGTTGCTTCCAACAATTATGTTATTATCCTCTCCAACAATGAACTGATCTTCCTGGCCATCGAGCTTCTGAACAACAACGTTGTCACCCCACGGGTTTCCTTCATCCGCCAAAACGTAACCTTCTGGCAGTTGAATGGTTTCTCCACTAGGCGTTTGTACTAATGTCAGTTCTCCGTTGTTGTCCACTACATAAGATGGAGCTTGATCTGTTTTCACACGCTTATTTCCTGCTGAACGCCCGCCTCCTGAGTTACTCATTAGATTCCTGAATGACTGCGGCAACACAGGCGTGTGGATTCTTTTGAGTGTCTTTGTCATCGTTCTTGGGTCAAATTCTACCACATGTTCAACTTTGGTAATTGGAGGTGGAGGGTTGGCTGCTAAATCCTCTAACCTCTCTTTTAAGTCACTGTTCATGTAAACCCCCATTTCAGGATGAAGAACTTGAGTTGACCGAGGTGGAGGTACTGATGACATTTCTTCTATGTGTCTATTGGCCCCACTCATATGATGTAAATTAGTATACAAGGCTTCCCCAACGGTTCTCATTACAGGTTTCACGCTACTTGAAAGTAAACTTCTGTTTGCTGGATTGGCTTGACTTGAGGTCGAAGTATCCAAACCAAACTGGCGCTTCATTTTACGTCGAAGTGTGTTCCTCAGGGAAGTGCACCTTTTGCAGATATTTCCTAAACATCCCTTTTCCACCTCAACATTGCATTCCGATGAATACCAACTCCCACCCCTTTCAATCACTTTTACCGCAATGCTATCAAATTCAGCTGGGTCGCAGTCCTTTATTCCAGAACAAACTTTGACCATTGTTACTCTCCGTATTAAATCTAGTAACTCTTGAGATGATCGGATGAAGGGGTGCTTCTCCTTAAACAAATGAGTTTTGTCTGAACCGTCTAGCAAGACGATGAGCTCAAAGTTTTCTAAAATTTTTAAACATCGCTTCATCCTAACAGATCCATCCATGAGTACATCCACTTCGTAACATAAAAGTACTTCTCGATTAGTGTGAGGATCCCACATAGGTTCCGGAATACACCAACGATCCGATATGATACAGCTTTCTCTCATCTCCTGATATAACTTGTAAATGCTGAATTTTTCTTTTTCCTTCTTTTGCACGTGTACTGAAGGTCCAACTTGAGTTATCTGTATTTCTGGTTTACCTTGTGAGAAAAATTTCTTTTTCTTCTTGGGTGGAGGTGGCTGAATAATAACTGTACCACTTTCGTCAGAAACCACAAGATGCTTTATTGCTGGAGGTGCAGGAGTAGTGACGATGGGTAGCTTCGATTTGGGTTTCAATTTCTTCAAAGTAATAATTCCTTTCGATGGTTCCTTGTGTACTGTTACATTGGTTGAATTAGCTCTTGCGCCGCCACAATCCTTTGAGATTAGGGAAACGGCCGTGGCAATGAGGTCGGACCCACCTGAAAGGCTCAGTTTAGGTTTTGGCTCTGTCTTTACGGCTTTGATAATTGGCTTCTTTTTGATTGTTTTTTCGACAGACTGTGAATTACGAAACAAAATGTTGTTATTGCATATTATTGCGTGTTTTAACAATGCGGTACATATCAGTACATACAATGACAATAGTAATTTATATAAGGGTTACCTTTACTGCTTGCTTTGACGCAGTTGCCGTTGTCATTGCTTTGGCAATCGAAGTAATCGAAGGCATACTTATCACTTTAGGTGTATCCACCATAACTGGAACAAGGGTTGGGGTAGGTTCCTTAGCCTTTGTTGGGGAGGAAGCTGTAGTTGACCTGGTTGGAGAGGCATTGGTATTCCCTATCTCCGGGTCCACATTATGAGCCACCACAACCGTCGTCAAAATAGGTCCAGCAGACCTCGTAATCTTCACAGACGGAACAGGCTTGGTCGGCGGAGCAGCTGCAGCAGGTTCCTTTGCCTTAGAAGGGGTCGTTGAAGCCCCAGCCTTCCCAGTAGTAGCCTTTGGCGTCGAACCTGCAGCTTTACCAGAAGCTCTTGTAGTCGGAGCCGTAATCTTTTCAGGAGACAATTTTTCCTGTTTTGGGGTCACCGTCACAATCTTTCCCGAAGCCCTTGTAACCTTTGTCGACGTGGATCCACCGGCCTTCGGAGTAGTCGCAGGATTGTCTGCTTTCCCTTGACTCCTCAACTTCCCCATTTTACTTTCGAATACTATAGAAGAGTGGCTACAAAAAAACAAGAAAATTGAACTAGTCAATTAAATAAACTTTAACAATGCAGCATATACGTTTCACATCACTGCCCACTGCTCTTTCACCTTTCTATTTTTAATTTCTATTTCATATTTACTTAAATACACACATTTGATACGGACTCTTTAACACATTAGCATAATTTTTTAATGAAATTCCACATTGAGATTGAACTTACCCAAAAATTCATACATTGCAAAATATGTTTTCAAATCCTTTAAATTGTTTTCAACTGCTCAAGTAATTGTATACCACTTATAACTTAACACTCAAACATTGCTAATTAGTTAAACTTATTTAGTTTATTCGTTATTGCTCATCCCTCGACAATCAACAATCGATGCCCCACGTCTGACGTCAGCTTTTCAATTTAACCCTCTCTCTCTTCATAGCTGAAGCACACGATTTTAACGAATGATAATCTGAGAAATAAGTAGCCCCAGCTATTATGATCAGTTAAATACTAAACACAGCTAGTTTAACTTTAGACGAAAAAAAATCTATCTTGTCCAGCTTAGCAGCAGGGAACATCCCAATTTACGTAATGTTGATATGTCCATCTCATTCCTGTTCACGTAAACGTAGCGCTGAACCGCTTTTTCCTTTTTTGTGTTGTGAACGGGTTCTGGTGCGAAGCGAACCAAAAGCATGAATAAGAATGGGGGCGCATAAAGAAAGAGCATCTGTTGTTCTCTCAAATGACTCTTCTGGACAAATACATTGCATGATATATACTCTCCGTTTATATCGCTATAAACATTACAGAGCATCTGCTATAAGTCATCTTGCGTGCTTAAATATATTGGACGGAGCATGCTTTGCCGTCATGTTAGCCTGTAGCTGATTGCCAGTGTAATGTAAAATGGGGAGTATGAGATGAATGCATTGCAAGAATTGTGGCTTGGGTTTGGGGGGCACACACACGCCTTCTTGAATGTAGGACTGACTATGGCTCACTGTCTCACGGTGACGAGGGGTAGCGGCAAATTCAAAAATGGAGTATTCACGTGTGTTGGGTCTGTGAGTTTGAGTGTTGTTGGTGTTTGGTGGTAAATGCACTTACTTTCTCCGAGGTCCTGGATGGGTTTGTTTCACGTGTGAGAAATTTTTCAGAGTTTTCGAACAAGTTATCAGCTAATTGATAAGATTGAAGGTGTTCCTTATTGTGTGCGTCTGATTTACGAGGATTGGGAATTTGAAGACATTTGAAGAACGTGTGGCAGAGTTGAGGGTCTGGCTGTGGTGTCGGTGTCATCGGTTGTCGGCGATTTCGGAATTCGACATTCATTTTGAAAGCACGGTGGAAAGGGATAAGCGTTGATTTGAAACACCTAGAACAATGGGCAAGCACAAGAAAGACAAGCTTGGTCGGGCTATCAGGGATAATCCGATAAATCGACCGGGAGGTTTGGGAGACCAACTCCATAAAGATCTAGTAGTCAGCCCGGAGGATCAGAAGCAAAGGGCTGGGGATAAAAATCGGGAAGATGAGGATCCTGAGGTAATAATGATTGATTAAATCTAATTGATTTGTTTGTTAACTTCAATATTTTATCTGCCATTTGTAGGCTATGCAAGCAATTTTAATGTTTCTAATTTATGTCATTTCTGTAGTTTGTCGATAAGAAGACAACAAAAAGGATCTTGAAGCAAGCCAGGCTACAGCAACAGCAGTTGGAGGAGGAATTTGAAGAGGAAGATGATCCTTCGAACCAGCGTCGACGTAAAAAGGGTGGCTTGGTCAAAGCCGTTAGACTTCAACCGGCTGCTGATGATGGGGAAGAATCTGATGAGGATGAGTTTGCCTTGGTATCTGGAGATGAAGATGACGAAGATCCTGCCAAGTTCTCCAAAGAAGTTCTTGTACGAATTTGTTTTTATTTATGTGTATCCGATTTAATTGTATTGCCACAGATCACGGATTCGTATATATGTGCTAGTCTTTGTTAAATTTAAAAATAATACATGTCTGATGTCTGATTATCTTATTTAGAACATTGATCCTGATGACGAAAAAGCTCTGGAAATGTTTATGAACAAGAATCCCGAACCATCCAAAAAGTTGGGCGAATTATTAATGGAAAAATTGACTGAAAAGCAAACAGAAATTGAGTCACAGTTTTCAGAAGCTGGCGTCGTCGTACACAAGGTTGATCCAAGAGTTGAAGCTATGTACGAAGGGGTTAAGGATGTTTTGAAAAGATATCGAAGTGGGAAGCTACCTAAAGCATTCAAACTTATACCCAGATTGGCAAATTGGGAGCAGGTTCTCTATATCACAGGTACCACTGCACTGCGTCATGTCTAATCGGGCTTGATTGACGTCCGTTTTATAAGACTCATATTTAAGCAACTTTACAATTAACAGTAAAAACTTTTATGCTGTCATTTATAGATCCTAACGGTTGGTCAGCTGCTGCGATGTATCAAGCAACTCGAATATTCGCTTCCAATCTCAAGGAAAAAATGGCTCAGAGATTCTTCAATTTAGTGCTATTGCCTCGTGTCCGGGATGACATTGATGAATATAAGAAACTAAATTTTCACTTGTATCAAGCCCTTCGGAAATCCTTGTTTAAGCCTGCCGCTTTTATGAAGGGGTTCCTGATTCCACTTTGCGAGGTAACCGTAATCATCTAACCGTCAAAATTAGACTTTTTATGTATCATTACTCATTAGTAGCATCATTCTAATAGTCATCTTACATTGTCAACACACCAGTTAATCCTAAAAGTTGTAATTTCATTTTTTAGAGTGGAACGTGTACTTTACGAGAAGCTGTCATCATCGGATCCGTCTTAGCAAAGAATTCAATTCCTCTTTTGCATTCATCTGCTGCAATGCTGAAAATTGCTGAAATGGACTATTCCGGAGCTAATTCGATCTTTCTGAGAGTATTCATCGATAAAAAATATGCTTTACCGTATCGTGTCATTGATGCAGTTGTTTATCACTTTTTAAAGTAAGTTACAATATAGACATTTTGATGAAAATCAAAATCTCAATTGTATTCCGTTTGATTCTTTTTGATCATTTGATGTGTAAAATGCCTTTTTCTATTATGTTTAGATTTGAGAAAGATAAGAGGTTGCTGCCTGTCCTCTGGCATCAATGTTTTCTTGCTTTCGTCCAACGTTACAAGGAATACTTGAGCTCGGAACAAAAGGAAGCCCTGCTAACTATTCTGAGAGTTCATTTGCATCAACAGATCACACAGGAAATTAGGCGAGAACTAATGAACTCAAAATGTAGGGATGAAATTGTTCAAGAGCCATCTTCCACTCAAATGGAAACATAATTTATGTAGCCACGTATCTGGAAAAAACAAGGCAATATATTTGTTTGTTTTTTGTTATTGTAAGTTTATTACATTTACTCTTACTCGAAATAAAGATCGATATTCTAAACGGCTATACCAAGTAATCATTCGCATTAGCTGTTACAATATTGACAATATATGTATAAGATAACTTAACCATATTCCTTCTGCAACATAACGTAATATCCAATCGATTTAACTAATTATGCTTCAAATTCACATATATACCTATTCCATCATTCAAAAACACAAATTTAAAGCTCAAAGAACAGAAGTAAGGAAAGCGCAAATAATGCATGTTTGGTTAATCTGCTTTTCGTCATAAAATATCTTTATCGTTAACCTATCCAGTTATCCTAGCAAGTTGAATAAGTAGCTTATAAAATCTTAATTCTTTGTATAGTTACATTTACTTAGGCTTGAGATAACACAGTAAAGTTTTCACTTTAATTATAAACTATGACTTCCATGACTGAGCTGAGTTCAAACTTTCTTGTACCAATCCTATCCACCATCCTTATTATCAGTACCAAATCAAGTCGAAAAAAATTCATCCTTAAAGTATAACTTTTATGTTAAATGCGAGCTCCTTCTAGTACTTAAAATCGGTTCTTCATCCGGAGGAGGCAGGATTCTTTGTCTGTTTATGCTGCTTGAACTCATCGCATCCTTCAAGCGCTCCATGAATGTCATGTACGGTAGCTCATCATGCTGTCCAAAATCGAAATCAGCAACTTCAACTGCAAATCTCTTTCTATTTTCCCAAAAATATCCAATCCCAAATATAATAAGCACGAGGGCGATAAGAGAGCACGTAATTGGCACCAGGATCAGCGAAAGGGGCTGCACCCTTGCGACTTTATAAACATGAATGGCTGTCTGATTTAAATAGGTGCCTAGGTCATTCTCAATCACGGTGATTAGGGTATGTATCCCCTCCCCCAGCAGCCAGACGAAGAATATTTCGCAGTCGTTGGTCACCTCGACACCCCCACTAGGGCAGGACTCATTTCCAGTTATGTTGTAAGCTCCTTCCCTGATCATCAAGCAATATTGGTACGGGCCTGTACCATCACATGTGATTTTAAGCCGGAGGAGCCTTCCATCATTTCTATACCAAGTGTCCCCGGTTAAATTCACGTTCGTTATTGGCACTGGAATATGAAAAAATCATTCAAGATTGAGGCCAATTTAATCACCAATTAATTTCCAAATGGCCAGCTATGATTTACTCCTTTGCGTATTTATGATTTGCCAGCAATTTGATTACCTTTTGCAGTTATATTCGTGCTAAACGTTCCATTTTTAATTATTGTCGCATTTGGCTCCGCAGGATCAAGGAAGGTAGCTTGTAACCTCGCAGTAATTTCATATGTCTTAGGTTCCGTGAAGTTATAGTGAAGCACTGGCTCCGTCGTATTAGCAATGCTCCCAGTTTGATTGAACCAGGACCACGAGGTGCTAGTGGCGTTTTGCAAATATGCTGCATCCGCACTATCCAAACTTATCTTAATCTCAGTCTCATTTTTGGTGGAGACCAAAGACGGGTTTTTAGTTCTCCTCTGTTTCGTCACGTTGTTGACGGCAATTCGCCCTGTGAACCCATCAGTAAGCGTGTAGCCCACCAGCCGGGTCACGTACTCGATGGGGAATGGACCCCAGTCATAAGTGATGTCTCCACTGACTGTGTAATTCCCAACATGATACATACTCGACGGATAATCAAGCTTCCACTTGGACTCAAAATTATTATCCTTGTTTAGAATGTCGGTCTTAATTCGGGGGTCAGCTTTGGAAATCCAGCGTGTTTCCGCCCAGTAGATACTATATTTGTCATGGACTGGATTCAATATCTTCGCACTGAAAGTTATCGTCGAGTCCAGCATGCCAAACTGATGTGGAGAGAAAACCACAATGGGGCCGCTGTCACCAGCGGTTGACCCACCACATGAACATAGAATGATGGTGAAGGTCAGGAATGATAACTCTAAAATAGTGCATTTAGCTTCCATGATGACGAGGGACAGTGGGAGTCAGTTAGTGTGATGATGACTCATATTTAATTCCAGCCCTCTCCTTTCAAGTTGTCTTTTGCGACAAACTGCAAACTAATTTGGGAGCAACAGCTGATCACCGAAACAATCTTTAAAGATTGAAGATGGGTGACAATTTTCCACAAACTTATTTTTACTTTGGTGTCATCATATGAGTGAATGATGAGACTGATGACAATTCTCAATGTCCATGAAGACGCCCTTGACTTGAGATCATGGATTTATCAAGGGGAAATAATACGCTCAAAATTAAATTGTTTGTGCACCAATTCAACTTGATTCATTTATGAAAATTGATCACGAAATCACATGCTTCGTCTCTGACGAACTCCCTATTTTGTAGAAAGGATAGGGTGAGCCCAGCCTTTGTATGTATTCCATACATAAGAAATCAGGCACATAGCCATAGAATAACAAAGAGGAAATGGACTGGGGCACAGTGAGACTCGGTACAAAGCCAATGAAACTTGTTTTGTTTACATTTTTTGGGATAATGACAGGTTCGAAAATAGACCAACCATGTGTAATATTTAACTATATATTTTTAAATAATAATTTAGGGGCCAACAACGACTGATAAGGATAATTGTCATCGTTGATCATCCAGTAAAATTAACAACGTGTGAAGATTAAGTACCAGTTGAGTCAGTAGGGAAAGTGAAAGTAAAGTTTATGGATATGGAGGAGTTGAGGGCAAAACTCCAGGAGAAACTTAAGCTGCTTTCAACATCGGAGGGGGAGGAGGAAACGGAGGAAGGGCCTGCAGCTTTGACCCCAGAGAGATTTGGTGCTGGTGGAGATAGTGGATTTAAGATCAAGACGCCATCACCAGGGAAGGAGAAAGTGACGACAGCACAAATGGATGAAAGTGGAGAAAGATTAGTCGGGGAAGATTCTCTGGAGAATGTAGCTAATGGCGGCTCCAACCTGAATGATGTGACCTATGATGTTGACAATTATAGTGAGGAGGCTGAGGTTGTGAGTGAGGAGGAGGTGAAAAATAACGAGATTGTGAAGAACTTCCTGGATAAGAAATTGAAGGACTGTGGTGGGCTGCCTCCTCTCTTTATCAAGGTGACTAAAACATTCTGGAACTTACTTATAAAATTTTTTTGTAAGTTAAACAGTATGATTGAGATGTATTATCTATATTATCATTTATTGTTGTAGGACTATAAGGTAACAAATGTGATCCAGAGCAAACTTCGAGATGAAAGTAGACAGCTCCTGCTCCAACGACGGAATGATGAGCTGTTTGATCAAGATGAGCTTATCGTAAGGGAAAGATATGTCTGAATTTTTATGTAGATAGATATTTTTCCGGAAGTTCAAATGTTATTTTCATTTTCCGTCCTACTAGAATCTATGGAAAAAGCTGGAAGAGAAAGCTGCATCAGTCGACCCCCTCACTGGAGAAAAATTATTGTATTTTACAGAATTTAAACAATTTGTTGATGAACTGGAGGGCAATAAGAATCTCAGAAGTCTAAGGTAGCTTTCAGATGTTATTGATAACACTTATCATAATGGAATTTCTTTTGTTTGTTTCGTAATATCAATTTGCTGTCTTTTCTAATTTGCAGAAAGTTTCTAACTCCAAAGCTGTTCCTAAAACTATACACTTATGATATGGCGGGTCGTGTATCAGCTAACTCTGTCTTCAATTATATCATGAAGCGCACGTGGTATCAGCAGACTAGAGTTGGGCTATCCATTTACGATGACAATGGAAGAGGCTACATCACCGATAAGGTAAGTATATGATAAAGATAATCGATATTATTGTAGTAAGCATCATATTGCGGTTAAGAGAAAGTAATTAAATTTTGACTCTAATGGCGAATTTTTTTATAGAATCTCGAGTGCTACATTCAAGAGCTAATCCCCACTCTTCCGAGGTTAAACGGGATGGATCCTACGTTCCTTCCATTTTATACCGGGACAGCCGTACGAAAATTCTTCTTTTTTCTCGATCCATACCACGCTGGCAGGATTAAGATACTAGATATTCTCTCTTGTGGATTTATTGATGACTTTCTAGATGTGAGTGTTTCCAAAATTATTTTTATAAACACATTTTAATGAAATGACACTTGTCTTAAGAAGACCATTTAAGACAATTTTCTATTACGTTATAGCTGAGGGAAGACATCACCCCACAAGATTCAAACTGGTTTTCATACGAATCATCAATGCGTGTATATGGGCGCTACCTGAATTTAGATAAGGATCATAACGGAATGTTGAGTAAAGATGAGTTTCTCAAGTGAGTGTATAATTCGCAAATTCCATTTGTGTTCAATTGTATTGTATAAAATTATCAAATGTAAGGAAAGAATATAACGGTTTATGTTGTTTATAAAAAATTATAGCTACTGTGATAGAGGTGTGTCCTTGACAGAGACATTTGTCAACCGTCTATTCCAAGAGTGCCTAACATTTGATGGAGAAATGGATTATAGGACATACTTGGATTTCGTACTTGCCATTGAAAATAGGAAGGAACCAGCATCTATTATGTATTTCTTTCGTATCTTAGACGTTGACCATAAGGGATACCTAAATTCCTTTGATCTACACTTTTTCTACAAGGTAAAGTGAAAGAAACATTGACATTTTGGTAGGCAAATGTTATCTTGAGAAATCTTTGTGTAAATAACATCTAATACTTTCTATTTGCAGGATGTTGAACAATATATGCAGAGGCATGCACCTGAATCGGTGAAATTCTGTGATATTAAGGATGAAATCTTTGACATGGTTAAGCCGAAAGATCCACTGAAAATTACTCTTCAAGATTTGATTGAATGGTATTTCTATGTTAAAACATCTGCAAATTGTAACATTTATTTTGAATGCAATTTTGTTTAGCAGGAAGCTATTTAATTTTTGAAAATGTGATTATCGTTTTTGTTTCTTTTAGTGGAAGTGGACATACAGTCATGCATATTCTAACAGATTACAATGGCTTCTGGATGTATGAAACACGAGAATCGACAAGCTCTGATAGCCCCAAAAATGCAATGATCTCTGAAGTATAAATCGAACGAGTATATATCATTTTAATTAATTTGTACGCACTTGAATTTGCTCACTATCCTATAAACTTGTTCAATAAAATATCACACAATATTTAGTACGAAATTGAAGAACAATTCAGATCATATCAAAGTCGTTACATCAATAATACAAAATTATTAATTATTATTTAGATTAGTTATAATTTCAGTTAATGTCTGAATAAACATTAGCAGGCTTCCGGCATCAAAGTTAGTTAGGAACGGTGGATTACCATACTACAAGATTTTGGAATATAAAGGCTTCCAGGATACCAAATTAATGACAAACTATCCCAATAGGTGGCAAAGCCATTGGCATTTTGCAGCTTTCCAATTGCCTGGTGCATGTAATCCGCATAATTAAACATGATTAGGATCCAAATTATAGTGTTTATGTCAGTGGCAATACAATGACTAGTGAGGATACAATTCGCACATTCATGAATGAGCTTACATTTATTCAATTTTTAGTCGTGTTCTAACAATACCACTTCAATATTGAAGCATTTTTCTTTATAACTCTATTGAATTTAAATTGATTCCCAGGAAATTGATGAGCTAATTTTTATTTCCAAATATGGCCTAAATGCTTTTTTCCATTGAATCAAATTGAATAGACCTACCCGAACGCAGTATCGTTAGCACAATGCCGTAGAATTAGCGCTTCGCCAGTTCACAATCGCAAATAGAATGGAATGAAGATATGCTTATTTACAACTGCACAATTTCCAGTTTTTATTTTCAAACAAAATACCAACGAACTAAGTACCCATTTTTTTACACAAGTTTTCCCCCTCTGTCTTTCTATTTTACTCAATCAATATCATTTTGCATGAGTTCATTGAAATTCCTCGTAACTGAAAGGCACTTGAAAGATACGAGAATTGTTATTCGCCAGTTCATCATCCTTTCTCCCCGGAATTCCCTCCTAATACTCTGCTGCAACATAACGATTGTGCAACGCATACTGCATCGATACACATCTCATTTTATAAACAGCGTAAGTTACGATACTTCCAAAGCTACCTACATCCGCTTCCAAGAAAAGAAAGGAGAACTCTTTGGAAGGAAACACTACTCGGAGTAAATATGGAATAAATGTAATAATAATAAATGAATTGCTCCTTGCATAATACATAATAGATGCGGTGTTCTGTCTCGAAAAGGCATAACAGGAAAGGGGAGAAATAATAATAATGAAAGAAACTGTAATAGAATATGCTACACTATATACTCCTACTATTTCAATAGAAACCTGAGATAGGGAGTGGGAGAACGCATAAAGATGGGAAAACCAGGCAAGGGGAAGGAAAGAGAATAAAAAGCCCGTCAGTCAGAACCATAGTAGTAACCAGAGAGCAAGTCGAAGTTTGAGGGTGTATTTTGGTCTTTGGAGTAGAGTTGGAGTAGTTACTAGATTTTGATAATGGGAAACGAGGTGTTTCTCCTTTATACCTATGTCATATAGCTTTTCTCATAATATTTATGTACGGAGGAGGGAGAGAGCAACTTGCTTCCTTTTCTATCTATTAGCGTGGAGTGGAGACACTATGAAGCCACAGAGAACGGTATAAGGCGCAAAAAAAACCCTGACTTGCCGTTCATTCCCACTGCCGCCGAGTCTTGTAGTAATGGATGACATGTAATGTATGGCAGAGAAAAGGGCCTTGAGTATTTCCTAGACTTTCGGAACGACAGGGCATGGAAGCAGCGTAAATGCCGGATCGTATCGACCGAGAAAGTGAAAAAAAAACGGCTCTGCAGCAGCAGGCAGCAGCGGCATAGTGGAGGGGAGCTCTTAGCGCCAGCTCTAGAATGGAACGGGAGGGAGAGGGAGAGAGGTCATTGTCCTCTTGCCAGGTTTTACCCGTGCACTATATATACATACAATATCTATAAGTGGGGAACCCTATCCGGGTATAATGGCCGAAAAAAAAACGGAGTTTTTCACTGGAGAATTTTGCGTGCGCTTATCAGTGCTTGTGTGTGGAATGGGGAAGAACTTCTCCCATTCGTGCCTTGCCTGCAGCGGCTGCTCAAGCGGTGGAATAGTAGGGATAACTGTGTATATCGTAATATTCGTAATAAGGAGTTGTTTGAGAATGCAATGGGATGATGAGGATGATATAAACAAAGCCGGCAATAACTCCCAAACTTTCTCCAGCACTTTTACTCTCTGAAATGTGAACGTACTCCTTTACTCATTCTTCCCTGGAAGTGGAAATGATATTCCAGTATTTTGAGGAAGTTTATGGAAAACACATGAGCCTGTATGGTTATTACGTGATGATGATGAATTCTGGGGAATAATAAACCATTTCCAGTTGGTCCATGTGTAGGGGATTTTCCCTGGGAATCCAGTTTTAGCATGGTCATTTTTAGCAGGAAAGATAATTTCCGTTTGGAAGGGCAATCATGTTAATTCTTGGCGATGTAAAAAAAATTCTTTAATGGTTGGTACTCCTTTAGGCAAAAGATGTGGAACTGTTCAAACCGTTTTAGAGAAAGCAAAATTAAAGGCATATTAAATTTTCACTCTTAGTATTAAGCTTCGTCGTTTCTGTTCAACCCAACATCCTCTCATCCCCATCATCACGGTTATTTTTAGTAAAAAATAAGAGTAAAACAGGATATTTCTGTATTTTTAAGGAAAACCTATTTCTCCATATTTATTTTTATTCCCTCTTTCGAGAAACTACAAGGCTGGCTTTACCTGCTGCTGCTTAAATGTTGTTAGTTGGCCAAAGCCTCGCCATTTTTCTTTGTAACACAGCTCGTTCATCAAGGTAAAAGGAGGGTGGTTCGCTGATGATGATGCGGTTTTAAATGGATATAGCTATATACAGACATGTACGCATCCATTCCATATTTCTTTATTTATTCGCTATTCCTTTAGCTATCTTTTATCCCGATGCTGATGATAATGATGGCATGATGTTTGTAACGGTGGTGGTGGTGTTGCCGACTGAAAAACATCTACCTTACTTTCCTACTTTCTACGTGCTTGAGGGAAAGAGACAGACGAAGTTTTCTCTCTGCTTTCCAATCTAAAAACTATGGTATTCCAAGCGCAGAGAGAAAACTGTCTGAAATATACAAGTGCCGGGAGACCGGCGGCGATCTCGTCGTGTAAAAAAGTCAGAAGGATACAATATAACGGTGTAATAATAATAAAAGTAAAGTGCGCCAGTAGATATATATAATGCTGGTGAAAAGTTTTAGGAAGAGAAAGGAGGAAGGAAGGAGGAGAGAACGGTAAAGAATCATCAGACCAGCACCAGCATAATATAAAAATGAATAGGTATATTTCACTACCCTCCAAATATAGTTTTCCCTTCCATGACTGCTCCTGGAACTAGGGAGAAGGGTTATTATTCCGCTCATAAAAAGGGAAGAAAATGGGTGTATAAAATGTGCAGTGAGAAAGCTGTTGTTTATTAATATGTATCTATCTCCTATCTAAACTGTCTAGATGTAATTGAGGGAGCGAGTCTGAGTTGGCAAATGCTCTGAATACAGTTATACATTCCTTTTTATTCTTTCCCTTGGCTGCCTCCATTTCCTTTCTCTGGCTTTCTCTGAAAAATAAGTATATATTTTATAAATGGCTGCATTATAGGGGCCGGAAGCATGTCGAGGAAAGTAGTTATGGAGGTAGAAGTGCCATAGCTGTACACTTACAAAGTTTCATTTTTTATGGTTTTTCGCCATCCTCCTCTCCAGCCATGCTCCTTGCAGTTTACCGTGGAACGTGACATTTCAGGCTGGCAGGAGCTGCTCCCCCACTAAATTCTGTATGTGACTGTGTGTGAAGTGAAGCATGAAGAAAATATATTTTAATCACTTTCTCTTCTTTCTTACTTAACCTTAGCGAAATCGTCCTGAGTTGAGTGCTCTGGCTTCTGCCATATCAGCGCACACATATACTGCTTCCCTGTTTTTTCACGTACATTGCACAGGGATTATTTCGGTAAAACTATGGATGGGAGGAATAACCATATCATTTACATGCTTAATATATTACCCCACAGGAAGGAGCTTGTTGTGAAAAAGGTTGAGCAAAACCAGCCTGATAGTGTAGGCTATGAGGGAAAGCAATTTTTCGCAGGCATCGCACACAATTACAATCTCGTAACATCTCCATTCATTCATCATCATTCTCCATTCTACTCACATCATCATATATTCATGTCATCATTTTTATTGTCCCCGATGTTTTCGCAATACTTCCTCTTTCCACATTTCCACCCAGTTTATCGCGATTGTTGTGTCAAAGAGAGGGGGAAAAGGGGTGAAAACTATGTATGTATCTATAATGGTGTAAAAAATAGAGTGAGAAAGACATTTCTTCCTCACTCTTCCTCCCCACTTGTTAAGTCCTTTTAAACATCTGTCCAACTATATTTTCAATTACATAACAGTAAAAAAGGTAATCTGAGTCAATTACAGAGTACTCAGCGAGCAAGATATAGGAAAGGAAATTTCTTTCGCTATATCTACATCCATATGTGTATTACTGATAAAAAAAAAGTTTTTTTTCTCCGAAACTTTCCCCCTTTCTCTCCTTTCTCCAGATTCCATTTCACACCTCTCACGATATCTATAGCCATGCCACATGATACCTCTACAAATAACAAAGGGATCGTTTGAACAATGAAATATAGGAAATGCGCGTACCTAAATCAGTTCCCCAACTTTTTTTTGGAAGACTAGACTGCATAGATTGCTTCAGATATAACCGCTGGCTGGAATAGTTTTCAAAAAAGTACGGGATGGATTCCAGCAAGAAGGTGTGATAGTGCTTGTGGCATATCTAGGACATCACTTTAAATGTAGCAAAACCACTTTTCTCCAAAGGGGAAAATAGAAATTGCGAGTTCAAAAGAAGGGAGAAAAAAGTTGATGATATTGGGTAACTTGGAAAATAATATGTAGTTTTACTAGCTATGCCTCTTATATATTATTTATATGCATAATGCAGTCTCTTCTGGCGTAGGACCCTAAACTGTATGGCTATATGTTAAATAAAATCTATTTATTGTATTACACTTCTTTTGCAACTTGTTATATATGGGTTTTATGACCAGAGCCGATTGCACATATCGGGTTGTATCCGGTGGCGCAGTGGGAGATGTAACAACCCTTTCCCCAATTCCACTTTGGCTTGCTTTTTGGCAAGAATTAAGTAGTGGGAATTGGGACTGTCAATTATTCTAGGGAAAACAGCAGTACACATGGGTGTGGATGGGAATGAGAAGAGAACACTTTGGTGGATTAGATGAAAAATGTACAGGAATGTACTTATCTTGCATGAGTTGCAAAATGGTCTCAGAGTGGGTATCGGTTTCACGTCTTTTCCCTTGAAGTATTTTTTTACTTCGTTATAAATTTATCTCTCAGCCCATCTGTCAGTTAGCGCAGGGTGCAGGAAGGTAACGAGAGGGTTATCTGTTTCTCGGTTGTGCAACTCCCGTCAATTACCTTGGCTTGTTTGTATTTTTTTAAATGTAAATATGCCTCGTGTTGTGGTATCGGAGATGAATAAAAAGATGTCTAGCCAGTTTCCAATTTCCGTTGGTATTTGTTATAAAAATGTTGGCCTTCTGTTTGGGGGACATTTTATCCAGTAATAAAAACACACAATACGGCTGGAGGAGTTCAATTGGCTTTTATCATAACAAAATTGAAAGGAAGAATTCCTGCATATGATACTGGATATAAATTATATCAATATGAATCTAAGTTGACAAATGGTAAGAGCATTGAAAAAATGAGATAATGAGGGGAGTGGGGAACCTCTCTACCAATCTCCGCTTTCCTCACGGTGAAATTACTACTGATGTAGTAATGAATGGTTATTAGTTAGTTAGTTAGCGTTTTATTCAAGGGTTAAAATACTTCAACAACACCACATACAAAGAGTGATCTCCCATCATGAACATTTTGTCTTAATTAGAGACCTGCACAAATGGTAATAGAAATATAATCAAGAATTAAACTTTTTAGTCAGTAATAAATTGTCGAGGTGAGGTCTAATTAAAATTAACTTGTAAACTGGAAACACTACTTTCATTTTATTGACCGAGGACAAAAGAGAAATGACTAAATTTAATTTCACTGCATTTGACATGAAAGTGACCACTTTTATCCAGACGCTTTAAAAGTTTTGAATATTTCTTTAGGAAACAACTTATTTGTCGGTTTATCCAGTCTTGTTGGTGATGATGACGGAAGGGATCTTACGAGTATGAAGGATAAACTAGTAAAATTGAAGGCCATTTGGCCTACATAAATTTTGTCCTAGTCACTTTCAACTATTTTTATTCCGGTTTTCCCCCATTCCTTTTGAATGTTAATGGAATGAGTTATTATGATGCAAAGGAAAGTCTGTCACAATGTATTATTAGCCTAAATTGGATCGTGACGAACACTGCCCACATCATAGTATACCTATGGAAAGTCTACTGCGGAGAAAGCAGTGAAAGCATAGCAGACAGTAGTTAGGATCTTAACCAACATGCAAACTTTTACTATTTGCTTTCACTTTGATTTATGCCAACCTATGCATGTACATTTTAATACTAATTCGTGCATTACTGTTGATGATGTAAAAGGGCTAGAACTGACGGGACTCTGTATTGGGCAAAGTGTTCCATATTAAGTGACACTGATGGCGTTTGCCGGGACTCCATTTATGGGTGAAACTTTCCTTTCATGAGCAATAAATCCCCTTTTCATCTACTTCCTTGTTCCAAGTAAAAGTTTCAAGGGGAAAATGGAAACTCACAAACGAATAGAGGCAGTTACTGCTAAATTTTATGCCATCCTGATTGAATCATCAAAGAAGACAATAATCCTTTTATTTTCGATTTTCACAATGCCTCTAGAGCTCCGTACTTTCATTTTACTTACACCTTGAACCTTGTTTTACACTTTCTAATCATTTTCAGTAAAAAAAATTAGCACAAGTACTTTTCCCTTGACATTATCCTAATTTATATATCGAGGTCAGGATTCAAAAGCTTAGAGGAAGGACAGGGACCATAGGATCCGCCCCAACTGACAGACAAGACCTTTCTCGACAAACAGTTCAAAGAGATTTACAGCATCATCATCATCATCACTATTTGCTCAGTATTTTGTAAACAAATGAATAAATAGCAAACTTTGGGGATCCACCTTATCCCTCACATAAAGGGATATCATCATTGCTAGTAAATTATCTAGTGACAGTCATTTTAAAAATGTACGCTCATGTTTTATACGCCATCAAAAAAGGAACAAAACTTTACTGCCACTAACTGACTACATAGCATCAGACTAAAAAGTTGTATTTCCCCCAAAAGATTTACTAACCGTAAAAGCCTCGTACAGTTCATCTCTCTCGAGTACTTTCTATTATCAAATGGAATCCTACGGAAGCATTAAAGTAGGAGGGAAGGAGCTTCATCCGGAGTGGATATAACCATCTTAAAATCCAAAACCCACATCTACGCACGCACAATATTCCCCACCCGACTCCCAACCCAACACACAGAACATGTCGAACACACAACGTTTTTTTTGGTAAAAAAAATCTCTTGGCACGTGCAGCCACCCAACCACACTAACAATAAAAAAAACTTTTCCATTTTGCTGCGCTTTGTACACGAGTACAAAAACTTATATCAATATCGTTATCATCTTATCATCAACAAGGATGTCGCCCCGAGAGAAAGAGAATAAGACGAGCAAGCATAAAGTTTAATAATGATATGGTTCATACATCATACCAACCTAACCCTACCGTATCGCTATATCTTTCAAGAAGGTATGCAATTTCATTCCTCATCTTCGCATCTAATATTTCTTTTGAATAGGTTCATAGGAGTTGGGAATGATATCGATGGAATCTGGAATCTTATTAGCTGACAAGATGGCTTCCATTACATTGGAAGCTCGTATATCAGAACTTTCTCTTTTATACTCGAAACTTTAAGAAAGTTTGAGATTCACGCAGGAAACATCTACCAAGATCATTCCTTCATCTTTTCTTACCTCAATGCCTCCTTCATTGCTATTAATATTACCTTTATTCCATGTGACAAGAAGATGATGGCTGATGGGATGACATTTCTGAATATAGAATCAGAGATTGTATCAAATACTATAATGCTTGCACACGACTTCCATCGTGAGTTATGCATCAAACAAGGTGATTACATTTTACCTTGAAACTTTCCCCAGGTGGATGTAAAACGAGAAGTTCTAAATTGGAAAGGTCGATTGTGTCATTCAATCCTAAAAACGGAGCGTACGACCGACCAATACCTGCTGTTCCTGTTTTGATGCTCTGCATGTTATTAAAATAATTTTCTAAAGAACGTAATTTGAACCGTTCTCTGGGAGAGCTCCCATAGGCTATCGGGAATGGAGATTGCTAATTTACAAAGAATCGAATGAGATCACGCAGGGATAAAAAGGAAAGCGTAAGCAAATTACGAAGATATATCGAGTCGCTGTCTGGATGCGACGTGATCTTATAATGAATGCATGCCAGCTTCGAGTCCAGTTAAAAGCAGGCATTATATTTAAACAGCATCCTTTCCTGCTAATTTCCCCCTTTTATTCCGTTTTATTATCTTTATTTACCACATCCGAAGCGTAAACATACGAGAAAGAGAGAAAAAAGAGAGCAAATGGGAACATTTTGTCTCTTCCTTGTTGAAAGCCTTGTACATAAAGTATTTAGCATTTCCTGTAATAAAAATTATAATTGCAAACTTTTTCTTCGGGAAAATATACATCCAACTGTATTTTATCTGGGGAAAACATTTCATAAAGTATTACGCTTGAGTAAACAACTTGATCCGGAACTGTTTAAGATCATTCCACCAGCCTAAACGTAATGGTTAGGGATGATATGCGATGATGATGATCCCTGGCAAAATCCACTTTTAAAAAGATGGATTTTTTGGAAGTAGTCCATGAATAATATAAAAATTTTTTAGCCTAAACATTCCTCCTTTCTCCTTTAGTTTGAGAAGTCACTTGTGTAAAATATATATGCAATTTCAAACTACTCTCCTTGTTTTTTACCTTTCCTTTGCCAAAAAAAAGAGGGGAAAGTACCTCATCCAGGCAATCCTTCACAATTTATATTTTTCATCTTATAAATAAAGAACCATCCTTGCACAGTTTAAGTTTACTCTAAAGCTGTATGAAAAAAAAACTGTCCGTTGGGGAGAGACAAATACGCCTAGCGTCTATTTTGAGCCTGAGCAGTGAAACTGCGGGGAAGAGAAAGTGCAGAGAAGAGTGATGGCATTCACTCCCGTTCTACAAACAGTCTGTCTATGTCTGACTAAATTGTCTGTGTTGGAGGCTATCCCCATCCCTACATGCAGTATAAAATATTTTCATGTTCTGTCGCAATCACTCTCTCTTTCCCCGTCAAGTTGACTGCACAATGGTGAAAGTTGGAATACATGAGGGTATTTTGTCTTCAGGCAAGAAGTTAATCAACCAAAGAGCGAGTCAGTGGAGAAAACTTCATGCATTACTAGTCTACAATCTACGGTAATATCATTTTCAACATCCCTTTTACCATTTCTTTTGAGGGATCCAGCGGAAGACTTTCTCCGACCAACTGTTCCCTTTTTTGTTCTTTTCACTTATGGGCTTTTGCAAATGTATGACAGGAATATGAGATTTTTTCCTTGGGAAGATACTACAAAAGTAATAAAGCGTGACAGGGGAAAGAGTAACATTGGGAGGCTGTCCCTTTCACTTTTGAATGTTTAAGGGAGCATCCATAAGCAATGCTACGGATTTGAATGGAGGAATATGTTTATATAAAATATTGTATCAACCATGGACCGGATCTGATAATGAGGAATGCAGAGTGAGTCTCCGCAGTAAAATATTTGAAGGTGGAATATATGCCTTTATATTTATGCCTTCTTTTTATGGCACGTGACAGGCCAATGAATTCCCAACGAGATAACTGTACATACTGCTGAATTACGCTTAAATATAGTTGTATCTATCCTTCAACGTCAAGTGCAGATGACGGTTATCATCATATTACTGTAATCATCATTTAGGAACGGATAGAAAGTTGTCAGGAAAGACAGACAAACTTCGTTTTTTTGCTAAAAAAAATATGAGTTAAAACAGGAATGCATAATAGTTCAGGAGGAAATTGGGAGTAATAGCTCAGCAGAAATATTGCGCAGTTAATGTCTTTCTTTTCTGTTAACCGGAAAATAGGGTATTGTTTGTTTTAAAAGGGGTCATAAAGTAAGCCATATGCATAGACTCAATTGGTTCATATTTAGATCATATCCCTTTACAAAAAATGTAGAGATATTCATTCAATCACAAGACAATGGCTTATTTCCCTCCATCTGTTTCCTTTTCTGCCATTTCACCTACTTCTGAGACAAAAGAATATGGAGACATGGACTGTTCACAGTTCTATACTTATTGCAATCGTAAAAGCAGACGAGTAGGTGCATATACCCTTTTGAGTCCTCCACAATTTGAGCATTGTCTAATTTGCATGGAGTTAATCCCCTTCACGCCAAACAGCCGGGAAGGACATTTCCTTAAAGTATTCTTGAAGGGGCAGAATACAGCCAAATTAAATTAAATTGAGTAGTCCTCGTCGTAATAAATCGTTATGAGATGGAAAGGGAGAAGGATAGTTATACGACCTCACACAGTTCTGCTAATGCTCGGCTTCCCTCCCTCCCCTTATCTATTTTTGGCATACTCAAATTTGCACAACATATCCGAAGGGAGTCGTATTCCTTAATGAAGAAGCTACTCAGGGAAAGGAGCCCGTCAAGAAAATGCCATAGTTAAAATGGCAATATCAACGGGAAGCGATGTGCTAAACACTGTTTATCTCTTTCTTCCTACTCATGTTTGCACAACCTCCTCCACACTCTTCCAAAAGACGACCGATGCACGCATGCATGCACACAAAGTCCATGTCATACGTGAAACGAGTGAAAGACAACTAGCCTTATCGTAATAGTCAGTAAGTAACTTTACCGTTTTTTAGGTATGGTTCTTATTTTAGGTAATTGTCCTTGTAAGTCATCGCCAGGTTAAATCAATTACCTTTTTTGTTATTTTTCTAATGACAGCTTTCCAATTAGCCTGGTGAAAGTACCGGAAAAAAATAGAGTTTTGCCAGAGTCAAAAGAATGATAGAAAATTACATGTAGAATGATATGGTGCATAATATATAAGCTATATAAGAAAGCCGGGCAGTAAAGAGAAAGCATTTTCACCTTCCATATATTTCCCCTATTGTGCTCCTTTATCTAGCGTGTCATATAAAATATAAAAAAGTCGTTCATGCATACAATGGAAATTTTCCATGTGATTTTTCCGCCACGCCCGTCCTTCATTCCCTTTGGATATGCAACAATTCATCCAGACACAAAAAAAGGTGAAGTTTTGCATGTGCAAATAACATTGTACCTTACCAAACCACCTTTCCCAGACTAGTTGCATAGTTAAGTTGGGCTAAACGAAGTTGGTTGCGATCATGAGCTTGATTAAACAAATTAATTTCGTCTCTTTCCCTTGATTACATTTAATTCACTTGGAGGATATGAGGATATTATATTGTTGACACAGGATATATAATAGGCATGGCGGCCACGGTGCCTTGAAGGCATAACAAGGACGTGGTAAGTATGCGAGGTCTACTATTACCTTGTCGCTGTCAGTATGTCTGGGTTTGTGAAAAAAATAGAAACTGGAAAGCCTTGAGAACATTAAGCCATTCATTAGAAAAGAGAAGGAAGCAGTTTGACTTCCAACCGAGTTATGTAGATGACGACATGTTTGACTAAAAAAAGTTCAGACATAAGTTTCGTCTTATTCTGAAGACGTATGCACGTCATGTCATATGTATATCAGTCGGATAGAAAAAAAATTAGCCTTTCTCTAATAAATTCTCTTCAAAAGTCACTATCCAATTCCAAGAGACAAGGAAAGGAAGGACAATGTTTTAGAATGGGGAATATACAAACGCTAGGGTCACTCCAACGGCCCCCAGTATCAGCATCAGCCTTGGTGCTTTCTCTTTGCCATAACATGCTGAAATGGCCGAAGGTCGTTCAACGCTCATACCAGCAACAGTCACAGCAATAAAATACTCTTTACAGCTCGGAAAATGTAAATTCTTCATACTCATGAGGGGAAGGACTTGAGAAAATCGCATTGCATTCTATGGCTAATATTTTCCATTGTGTTTTATTAGGCTGTTCGTTTGCCATCATCTCGTTTGAGAGTGCATTTGTACAAGGGGCACGGACGGAGCACTTTCTCTTGAGAAATACTTGGAAAGTCTTGGAAAACTTGCTATATTTCACTTTTAGAAAGTTTTTTTTCTTCTTCTTTCGTACATGGTCCACTCAGGCAAAGGAACAGAATCAGGGAGAAAAGGAACATTTCGAGAGTCGTAGACAATGTGGAGTTATATCTGGAGTGGAATAGAGTAAGAGGAGAGAGGAGGAGGTGAAGGGAAAAATTATTATTTTTTCTTGGCTTGGTTGGGTGCAATGCGGCATTTCATGTCGTTTTATTATTATTACATGGATATAAGTACATAAATATGTGCGGTGCTTTCTCCCATTTCTATACGGAATGGAAATGAAGTATGTTTATAGATGTTGGTCTTGCTCTACATTTACTGCTGCTGCGGTATACGATCGTCCTTTCCAACACAAACAGGCTCCGCAGATGAAAAAAATCCAAGCCTTTCTTTAGAGAATAGGAAATATCCTTTCTCCCCAACTTCAGGAGGGGAATCAGATGAAAAGAAAGTTACTTTCTTCTTTTTCCCGTATCCACACATGGACAGAAAATAGTAGATGTGGTGGTGGTGGTTGTAAGAGTGAAGAAAGATGGAGATCGTATATTCATCATGAGAGGAGAAAGAGAGTGCACTGCCCTATCTCTTTCTTCTCTTGAGTTACTATACATTCCCGGAATGTAGGAAAAGAAAGAAAAACTTTTTTTCTTTCTGTTTGTCTTTCTCCTTCCCTTTTTTACTTTCCTTCCCTTTCTTCTGTCAGTATACTTTTTCCACTTTCTCTTTCTACTTTCCCTTTTCCGTTCTCTACTGACACTTTATGTAGGAGAAGGAAACGAACCAAGTCCATATGAACACACTCCTCCACGGGCTGACAGCTCTGTGAGCAATAATCCAAATCCAGGGAAATAAAGGGAAAGGTGAATCATGATCATGATCATATGCCATTCCATTTTCTGGAGAAGTAAATTTATAGCAAAGTTTCACTTTAAAAATGTACATCTCCCTTTTTAGAGCCCAATCACCTCCCCCTTGCCCACCATCCCGCTTCACAGTCCATTTTGTTAAATATATTTTTTTCTTATCCTCATGACTATAAAAATAAAAAGAAACCTTACAAAAAACAACTATATTCAAGCTATATGGCTTTTGGCAGTGTTTTACAATTTTCCACTCTTCTACCTGCATTCCATTCCCCAGCAATCAAATAGACAGGACAGACGGCGGCGGAAACATGGGCTCAAATTCTAACACTCTTTCCATATGTGAAGGCTCATTCACTTGAAATTTTTTAAGACTTAGTTCTGTTCCCGTTCCTTGTGCTCCACTTGAGAAATAGACAGAGAGAAAGGGAAGAAACAGCTCTCCGAGAAAAAGGAAACTTTTCCCAAAGGAAAATGATGAAATGAAATGTAGCAATAAAGGAAAGAAAACTATTTAACTCAGTATCCCGGAAATATGTGCAAAGCTTCTCTAGAATACATATACTCAACATCATAACCATATGTACTTTAGGTATATTAAGTAGTCACTTCTGTCTCTATGTTTGATCAAGAAAATTAACGAGTGTCAGAAAGAAGATATCATTGAACCTATACTGTACAACCAGCCCTGGGATATCTGCAGCTCGGATGTTTTTCCTGAAATGGTAATCCGGCTCGCACTCCCCAGTCCTCAGGAAAACCAGAAGGCAAAAAAACTTAAGCCTTTCCATCTCATATTTCCAGTTTTCTCATACCATTTCAAATGAGAAGTAACAAGGAAGAAAGTTGTTGGTAGGATTATAAACCAAAAAGAACACCTCTAAAAAAGTTGGACAGGTGCAGGTTGGACTTTTTTCTTAACTCGTCTCAAGATGAATAGCTCAACTAGACACGCGTGAGTATTTCTGGCGGAGGCTTCGCCTCTCCTAAGCAAACATGTAATGAAGGGAAGAAGGCATGTCGAGAAATGAAAAACTGCGAATGCAGACGGAGAAAGCAAGATCATTGATCATCAAAACTGCTCCCAAGTAAAGAAACCAACTGAGAGCCAGAGCCTGGATGGGGGAGTTGTCAGTCTTTCCAAGTACGGGTATTTCATCATTTTCTACTTTTACCTCTTTCCCCAGAAAATAACTCCTTTCCATCATGGCTTCACGGATGAATTTTCTTTTGATCTTTTTGAAGGAATTTGGGAATTTATCTTCTTTATGATGATGATATTTCAGAGGAGAAAGCTTATATATATTAGCGGTTATTTATTATGTAAATGTCAATGGATTTTTATTCAAAGAATTTTAGACTTGAGTTATATAAAACTTCCGCTACTTTCTCATTCAAATGAATAGTTGAATTTAGTGTTTTCAAAGGTAATTGTTTTTACATCTTTTTAGCAAAAATTCATTGAAAACTACTTTTCAGTTCATAGTCAAACAGAAACGAGGCGCTTGATCAATTGTAAGAAGTTTTTTGGTTGTAATAAAGCTTAAAGAAAGCGTTGCTTAACATGTGACCCTCGCTCGTTGGGTGGTAGTGGTGTGTACTTGTTGGAACGTTTTGTTCCATTCCGTGTTTCTCATTAAATCCTCTCGTCAGCAGAAAAAAAAATGCGTGAGCTATTTTCGTGTGTCTGTGTGAGCAGTAAACGTATGACATGTGAGGAAGGAAGCAAAGGAATCCAAGTCTTTTTGTGGATTTTTTTTCTTGTTCTTTTTTTTTCTTTCCTCCGTCACTTTATTCCCTTCCTCTTGGAACCTATTTCGGTGTTCTGTATATGTGTATGGATGGATGACTCTGCAAGAGTAAAATAGTAGAATTCATTTACTTCCATTTTATCCCTCCTCTCCTCACCCATCCTCATCACTAGACACGGGCTGGTTTGGACTGAGCTGAGAGTTACACGTGCCGCGGAGAAATAAGAGGGAGAAGGAGAGAGAAAAAAACGTAAAGAGAAGAGCTCGTTTTTTCCTTCCATGGATGATGATGATGATGATGGTGATGATGATGACGATACGACAACGATAATAATGCATTCACATTCACCACTTTCAAAGTTCCCATTCTTCCCCCACCCTAGGAAAATACAGAAAAGTGCTTGTCTATAAGCAACAAACCATTTTGCTACTCTCCCTCTGCACTGGTTTCTCCCCACTTTCATTTCTGCTCTGAATATTTTCCCTCAGCGAACACCAGCCATTCCTATAATATAGGTATTTCGGCTAGAAACAGATATTGATACTTTTTTCGGAACGGTACACGTTGCAATTTCCAGGTTTTGGTATGGCTATATAGCTATATATTTCTTCATAGCTCTAAATCGTCATCTGCCGCTGCCACCGCCACTCATTAAACTCCACTATGTGTGTACACAGCAGAGACTCGGGAGGGTATTCACTTGGGAGGACAACCGGTATAATTATAGTCATCTCACCAAGTGAAAAAAAAACATCATCAATATCAACATTCAACATCACATCAGCCTCATCGCTTAACAGTCACTGTGAGCCAAGTCAGGTCGACTTTCTACCTTTTTGGTGGAATGAAAGAGACTTGGAAATGCGTTCTCTCCCTCTGTTTATTGGAATGGCTGGTGTTTTTTGGAATGAAAACGTGTAGTTTTCTCTCCAGTGCCAGCAGTTTGTTGAGAAAGTCGAAAGAAAATAATAATATAGATGTACATAGGTGTTAGTCGTTCCTTCCTTGTTACTTTGACTATAGTTGGGGTATTGAATTGGATGTTATTACATTAAACTTCCTTATTTACCCCACCGCTCTTCCCGTGAAATCCATGATTGGGGCTAGTATCCTCGTGTAAGAGTCAGTATTAACATGGAAAATGGATGGAAATGAAAATGTGTGGAAGAAGATGGCATAATGGATTTTTTTCTCTATCAGAACTACTACTCTTCCTTATTCACTTTACTCCATTCAACTTGGAGCCCATAAAAAGGGGAAGTAAAAAAAGGTAGAATCTTTGCACAACACACCCATGCTTGTGTATATTTACATCCGCTGGATTATGTTATGACATGGATGTAAACTCTTTGTATGAGAGTAAAAGGCAGCCAGGTTCCTTTCTCATTATATGCATATGGATGGAGGAGGAAAGACTGTTACCGAAAAATCAACAAAAAATGTATGATGATTGGGGGAAGCAATATGACTTGGCTAACGTGAAGCTTTTGGCTTGTTTCGTAATAAAAAGAGGTAGCTGGATGGATATAGTCTATTCCATTTTGAGCTTTTGGTGAAAGAAAACTTTCCGAGAATGAGATTTTTCAGCCCTCCCGCTTGACGCGCTCCTGGCCCTTTTCCATGTAAGGGCAGAACCTTTTGTAAACTTTAATTTGGATGGAAACAACTGTGCTAAAACAATGTAATTAATGAAAGGCTAAATATTTTATTTCAAACCTAGTATCCTTTTGTTTCTCCCCATTTTGTTGTGAAAAACACTACAGGGAAGAGAGTTGTGTTGGTGCTCCAATTATTTATGATATGATGAGGCAATGGAGGAGGAGAGAGATGATGGGGAGAGAGATGTGGGATGATGATGGGAAAAATTACATTAAGGATATTTTTGGACCAGGAAACAGCTAAACAAGGTGTTATTCTACAGCATGCACTATTAGCTAGAGAAAAAAACAAGGAAGAATATGGAAGCGTTCTGCATGATTTCATCTTTTTCAGCGCTTCCAAACTTCCATGTTCAGCTGCTCGTTTTTACACTTACTACTTATAGTACACACCGATCCATTAAGGTGTCATTTTTGTATCTAGAAAGACGTTATAGGATTATGACTAGCGTAATCACATCTTGATGATATCAGATCGGTGACACGTGTATGTTCAAAAAAAATTAAAAGTCAACGGCAGGCTTAGACTGTAGGCGATGAATCATCACCACTGATGATTCTGATATTGGAAAATAGACAAGTTTATAATGATATGGGAAACATTATTAGATGATGCAAGATGCAATATGTTTCAGTTTATTAGTGAGAATTTGTGTCTTGCTTTGGAAGGGAGACAGCAAAATATTCTTGCCATCATCGAGTCTGCTTATGGTTGGCTGAGCGCTGAATTAGGTTTTAATGATCTTAATTTAATTATAAAAATTTTGTCTTTGTTATACGATATTTTAAGATGGAGTCGCGGAAAATCACTCAGGAAAAAAGTGGATGATTAGGTAGCTAAATTATACCGAGTGGGTTCTGTAGGTGTATGTTATACTAGTTATGACTAATTATATATCAGCAACTTTACCTGGAATTTGAAAATAAGGCAATGTGAATGAATACTTAAGTGTTAATATGATATAGGTAGGTATGGACTTGTTTTTGTGATGTGGTTTCCTCAGAATACCTAAAAAGAGGAAAGGGAAAATGTCATATAACCGCAGGTCATGTAGAAGCAGGTGGTGGAAGAAATATGATATAAATGTAAGGAAATAATCCGAAATTCCTTTCTATCTGAACGAACCGTAACTATAAAAAGAATTCTGAATGTTTATTTTTCTTCTATTTATCTCCGTCACATTACATAATGCTAGTTTTTTCCCCTTATTTTTGGGCAAAAGCCAATCCATCTTCCAGAATTTCCTCCTCCTCCATTCACATGTTATTCCAACCAGGTATTATATGAACAATGCATACAAACGTAACATAATACCACCCAAACTGGAATTGGTGACTGGCTGATTGCATATATGTAATCCTAGATAAAAAGGTTATTTTTTATGCCTTATTTTGAATCATTAGTACGGGGACACTGATACAGCGATTTGACTGGAGTTAACTACGTTTTGGCATATTTTCATCTTATACACGTAGGTACGCAACCCTCGTTGGTGTTAATTTGAACGGGGAATGAAAAAACACAAGTCCAAATATAGAGCGACGGCCTGTCATGACCTGAACTTACGATTAGCAGCACAAACACAACACTCCAACTGGCAACCCTCTTGTGTGACTGACTCATCTGGAATGAAAATGTTGAAAATGTACTTCCAACTCCATTCCAGTTGCGAAGTGAGAGTTTTTGAGTTGGAGTGTGTGAATGTGAATATGAAACTGGAAAGATATGAGGATGTTGATGGTGGGAGTGTTGTATTTTCCTTTTTCCTCCTGGACTGTAGCATATCAGCACAATAATTTATTGACTCGCCCTTATCACTTTTCATTTGTCCAGTTCAAGTTGCATTGGAAGTGGGAGAGCTGAATGAGCAGCTCCTTACATGTTGTTACCATTAGGATATTTATTCATTTTGACTCGTCGCAGTTCCAGTTTCATACAGCTAAATAAATATATTTACACGTCATATCCGTATAGGCACGATGGAGATATAACTTGCCATATCCTCCGCATATTTACTTAATGAAACAACAACTTTATAGCGTATCATATCATATCATCACTTCTATTTTCATCTTTCCTGCCACATTATCGACCTTACTACTTGGAGCTTACTGCGCGTTTTCATTTTTTCTGACCAGAAAGACCGCTAAATGCACCCAATTTGGTATTGATATAACAGAGCTACAAAATAAGTCCAAAAAGCTTATATTAATGTAGCACATTAGGTTTCCCTGGTCTGGGTGTAAAATTCATAGAAGAAAACCATGGCATATGTACCATCAAACTAAAATAGATATTTATAATGGATGGAACCGGAGACTAAACATTGTTTTCCTTGTTGGTAATTGTCAATAATGTCAATCAATCAAACAAAAATGGTATTTCGGGACAATTTTTGTATTTTGACTGCATTCATATTCATTTTAGGTATGAGATCTCATTGCATCAGCATAACATCCTTTCTCCGCATCAACAAATAATAGCAGGTCAGACAGTATCAATATCAATACGACGTCGACTTTGGGGTGGGACTGATGATATGGAGTAAGCTAATCTGGAGCTTCATAATAATATGTCTGTCTTCAAACCGAACAAGGTGCTCTGATTACGCTGATGAGTTGAAAACACATTAGTAATTAACACACATTTCATCAACGTTTTGGGCGGAGGTGGCGTTTTCCTTTTATCAGTCAGTCAACTAGGCTGGCATAAAGATATGGATACAAAGGTGTGGATGACATATGGGATGAAATGATTATAAATTCTCATTTTTTCTGATAAATTTTTTGATGAATGTTTGGGTTTGACTCGAAAATGTTCATAAATATAGGTGTTCGTTGCCCTACCAGTACACCACCACCACTCATTCATGAAAGTCAATGGACGAAACAATTACTGCGCAATCAGAAAGTTAGCTTTGTTGGGGAGATGTTTGCCTGATTATGTTAGATATTTGTCACACTTTCCTAGTTTAAATTGTGCAAATATGAAAAAAAGCCTCTTTTTCAAATGTTAAATTTTACTGAATGAGTTGGTTCACTCAGCAATTACAATTACAATATTAAACGGAAAGTTCAAGGAAATTCAGCACTTATAGGAATTTCCCGGTAGTAATTTGTGAAATAGCTTTGATAAATAAACTTATCCATTAATGAAACACGTAGAAAATACACCTCTCCTTAAGCTAAGGTAAACATTTCAATCATCCCAAATAAGAGAAACAAGTGGATTGGATGATATTCTTACGGGTTATCCACCCCAAATGCTCTCCATTCCTAAACTCCAAAATACATTGACGTTTCACCCGGTCACGTTCCAATCGGTTTCTCTTGGGCGGTGATGACGATATCAAAATTCCTACGTAAGTACTAAGGTAGCCAAGTTATTAAGATATGCTAACTATTTGCGTGAAATATTTTGTACTTTGGCCAAGCAGGTGAGTCGATGGAAGGAATATGGTTTGATTTTGCTTGGCTTACTTTCATATGGATTGCGGCTTAGGTATGTGCGTAGGCATAACTATATCTAGGTCTGCACACATGCAGGTTTCATTTAATCACTTGACAAAAACGAGACGACAGACAATGCTCCCTCACGAGTATAATTGATCGAGCAGGGATTATGTGCACAGAAGTGGGAATGCTTCCGAAGATATTCCATAATTGTAAGTAGGAGTGACATGTAGTAGCCCTCCAAGAAGCCAAAAATAGTTAGGAAGCTGAAATCCTTCCCGCTGCATATGCTTATCAATTCTCATGCAAGACATATGGATATGATATGACAATTAACCTCCAGTACAACCATATACTTATCTCAAGCCAATCTCATTAATCAACTTCACTTCACGCAAGACTGGGGGCGCATTCAAAGGTGAAGCTATTTTTGTGATATGATGCAAAATATTTCTCCTCGCCTAAGCTCTTCCCCCATTATTAGGCACATTGAGTTTAAAAAATTGTTGGCAACCTGCAGCCAAGAACTCCCTGACTCTATGAATGCTCAAAGAAAAATGTCACCGCTTCGCATTTTCTCAAAGATATTGGGGCAGATCAAAGTTCTCTTGTCTCGGGGTCGCCGACTGACTGTCTATTTTTATTTATATAACTCAACTGGTAGGCTGATGAGGAGAGAGATGATGAGAAGAAGTAAAAAAATCCATTAAAAAACGCAACCTTCCATTTCACAACAGATAAATGGCCTCCAACCTGCCGTACCATGATAAGTGCAATATGTCGATGTCGTGTCTTGTTGCAATTCCCTCTCTCAACCCAATTGCATTTATTGCAGGGGAAAACTACACGTTTGGCTATGTTCTAAAAGGTTTTACTCTTGAAATTATTATTGCAATAAAACTCAAACAATTTCGCTTTTAGCCAATTTTAGGCTTGTAGACACTACATAACGCTATTTTTATAGTCTTTATGTTGGCGGGGTTATTCATCGTATTTAGAGTGAGTGGGACATTGCCTCTGCCACCTCCTCATCGTGTCATTTCCTGTGCCAAGAAAAGTTCAAAATACTTTTCACTCCCAGACCATCCCGCCGAGGTCCGCAGACAACGAGAGAAATTTCTCTTTGCATGCGAACCATGAAAGTGATGGTATGGTTTGATGACAACAAAACAGCGATATATACCGAATTACGAGCTTCCCGAATGTCTTTTAATTCCATTTAATGGGCCTCGCTGTGATTACATTTTTCATTCCCGAATTTCATCCTGCTCGTGATAATGCTATTGCTGGGGCTCTATCGGGATGAAAATGGGCTTTGCCCAAATCTCAAAAATATTTCCCCCTTTATCTTCCCTCCAAGTGGTTATATTGGTGAAGTGGGATGGGAATAGGAAATGTGGTGTTGATAGCGGTACTTTTGATACTTTTGAACTATTACTGTTCCAATCTAATGTTCATGCACTGAAGACTACTCCATAATTGCTGCTTGGATATGTCGCAGAGATGATAAGGCATGGGCATGTAGTCACATCTCGCTAAATGCGAAATGGGATTGGAGCGCAGTCATCATATCATAAAATCGAGATTTTCCCTGTCGCCTGCTTTCACTTGGAGCACAAGTGACTGTAAATTTTGAGGCTGCGCTGTTATCCTCAAATCATCCTGTCATATAACATCTTTTAGACCTATATTTAGCATCCGTTTTTATGGCTTAACTAGGCAACTCTCATTTGCATATAGTTCTCACTCATTTCCTGTTATAAATTGCAAGCTCGACTCTGCGCTATCATCATCTTTTTCATTTCTTTTATCTCTCTTTCATGCTAAAAATACATCGGAAGGAAGATTTAAAAATAAAGAAAAGGGGAAAGATTGATATAGTTGACGTTGGACAAAGATGACTACCTATTCTATTATTACCCGGCAGTATGTCACATGTTCATAGAACAATCTTTTGTAGGTGCTCAAAGGAAACTTTTTCTCCTGAAAAGTCTCAAATCTAAAAAAAGACATGACCATAATGAAAGTTTTTTCCAGGCTCTTCTGTATAAAGAACCGACAGGCTTGTTGAAAACTAGTCTTGAATAGAAAGCCTTATTTAGTCTAAGATAGTGCGAAATCGATTCTTCACCTTTTCGATATTGCGCAATTTTACGTGATTCTTTTCTGGAAACTCGTAAGCTGTGCAAATATGTATATTTAGAGGTAAGTAGAAGTACTGTCTTTGTAGTAGGGTTTCTTTAAAAAACATTTTCTTTAAGTTTGAAGTTTCTTTGAAATAAAAACTAGTGTAACTTTCTTTTTATTCCACTCTCATTTTTTGAGAAGTTTGAAGGGATTTCATTTCCAGCTCTAGAAAAATTTCTAACAGGAACATGATGGAAGACATGAGAAGGAAATATACATGAAAATACATGATTGTAGGTCTTATTTCAACAAAATCAAAAAATTTCAGGTGTTGAACAAGATATTTGGATTTCAAAACACCGAGGAAAGTTCTGCTTTTGCCATATTTTTCTTGTTTACTGTTCCAGTTAAATTCACTTCCTACTTCCGTAATTTGGCTCGACGTTCTATTCAACACTCGTTGTGTCGTATAAAATCATCAAAATTAATTCAGACAAAACTGTACCACCTGTCACACACCACAACCAGTGAAAGCATTCTAAATGGTGAATAGTGAATATCATCCATATGTATCTAGCCATATAATAAAAAAGATGGGAAGTGAAAGTATAAGCACATTTGATGTATGCGTTAGAACGACACTTATCTCTCTTTTCCGTGCCACTTTCAACGCTTTTCCCATCTCCCGAAAACAAAAGCCTTTTACCCACTTCCGAGAACGCTTATTGGAACGATTTTGGATGATATGATCCACTTATCTTTTGCAGACAGGCACTATATCTGAGATCTAAAATAATAATTCTAGTTACCTACCATTGTATATCCCATATATGTTCATACGTAAATGACTATATTTGTCACTGGCCAAGTGACAAGCTATATTGCTATATACATAAAAGGCCAGGGAGAACAACAAGGCTTGACACATGCTAAGACTAGTAACAATCTCCCTTTATAACTTGCTATGCAATAAAGAGGATTGATGAAAATGGGCAAAATGACACATCTGTTTACTTTTACTTTCAGCTTAAGCCAACTGCCTCTCTGCTCATTGACCAAAGTCATCATCATCATATGGAATGTGTTGAAGGAGTGGGCAAAAAGCAATCAGGCTAAAAGACGGAAATGTGCAGTTATATATATTTTTTGTTCCTTTACCCTTTCGGAATTTTCTCCTGACATTCTTCAGGTCCAAGTCAATATATTAAATGTATTTTTGTGTGCGGCTTGGGTTGGCATTACCACCTATATATAATTGCCAATAAGGCTTTCTGCCTAATGCCCTGCTTCTCTTTTCCAATCTACCTTGCCATTCTACCTCTTATCCTTGCGTTGGCCACTTTACTCAATCTAGTGGAGAGTAAAAGCGGGTAGATTTCCGCCCTTCTTGGATAAATATAACGCACTAGTTTTTTCATTTTGATCGGTTCGGATGGAAAGATAACAGAGAATGGTTAAGAGCTTCCCAGAAGAAAAAAATGCATGCACAGATATCCCTATTTGGACGTAAAGGGAAAGGTAGACAAGTTGAGATATATTCACCGATTTACTCCTTCCCTCTTCCCAGTATACCTACGCTGGTGAGACTTGAGAAGCAAATGAGAAATCTCCGAAAAGAAAGTCAAAAAAATAGGACCCGCACAACAGCTTTTCCCATCTACACTTCTCACGAGTCAGCTTTCCCTTACTCAAATAAAACTTGTTCGGGCAGACATACCTAAGATCCTTAGACCCTCATCCATATGAATAGATACATGGACAGATATACATATATTTCGTATTTATTTTAGGTGTTGTTAGCACTAGCTTAGTAGGTTCTGAAGAGCTTTTTCCCTTTCCCATTCTCGACCCTCCTGTAGCTAAGAAGAAAAAATCCGTTCAGGAGAAAATACATGACTTCTGCTGGCTCTTCTCGGATTTGGGAAGCCAAGTCAAAAGCAGGTTTGGCAGGTTCTATTCTATTTTCTCTCCGATACTGACGGTGGTGCTTGTCCTCTTATGCAAGTCTAGTCTAAACTTTCTCATAATAATAGAGATTCCCTCCCAGAATGCTTGTGTGTATTTGTATAAGACTCTCAGAAGAGAACCTATCAGGGACATGTGTCTGTGCTCCGACCATTACAGACACAACGAACGGGAGTATCATATCGATTGAAAAGTGCATACAGACATTACTCCTTATTTTCTCAGAAAAAATATATCTATGATAAGTACATATGAGACTCATACCAGAAGAAGAAAAGAAGAAAGCAATAAGAAAAAAAAGTAAAGGAAAGATTTTTTTTCGGGAGAAAGGAAAGCAAAGAAGAAAAAAAATAAACTAAGCGTGCTCTCCTCTCTCTCTTTCTCCTTCCCCATTTCTATTCAGATGACAAAGAGGGAGAGCTCATGCTCATAACGAGACCTCAGAGCAGGGAGGAAAAAAGGGTAGCATAAGCATGGCGAGCGAGAAGGTCTTTGACCAGAAAACTGAACGAATATAAGCATACATATCGACCTTACTTACAGCCTCTTTAAGGATAATAGTGAAAATGTAGCAAGAACCGAGCCAAATTCAATTTCCTCTCCTTCATCTCTTCCTTCTAGTCCTGTTTCTTCCATCATGAGACGAAGGGAAAAAATATCTGTAAAAAAGATAAACTTTTTTTTACAGTCAGCGAAGAAAGTCAGGGAGAGGGAATAGGGACAGGAGACAGAAAGGGGAAATATATACGAGTTGAGAAAAAGGGCTTGATCATATACCCCCGCATATAAAGGAAAAGGAAGTGACTTTGCTCCACAGACACGTCTTTCTCAAGGATTATTCCTATATCATTCATGTTGTCGTTTGCAACTCTTAAAAGGAAAGTAAGTGAATGGAGGAGGGATGAAGGATGAAGTGAAGGGAGCTTGGGTAAGAGTAAACGAGGCAAACAAAGGACGCCAGTGGAAAGCTGGGGAAGGATGGGAACGAGTTTCATTTTATTATAGGGAAAGGATTATTATTGACAAAAAATGACAAGAGTGGTGTGGAGTCAACGGCATGCGAGGCCGTGGAGTTCTATTAGGACCAGGGACAAGAAAGGAACTTACCGGGGTGAACTTAAAAAGGTGTGAACTTTATTTGAACATCGGATTGAACTTTTTTTCTGAGAGAGTCCCTCTTATGATGTTATGTAGGGCTCGTGATAGAAGTCAGAGCTGCTTCCTTGTTCCCATCATACAGCCATTTCATCAGAATAAAACTGACAAAGGAACAATTTAGATGGGAAAGCAAAAAAGGAGATCATAAATGCAGACCAAAAATAGCCCTAAAGTGATGGACCAGGAGAATTTTTTAAAATTAAATGGAGCACTTTGATAAATGGCAATATCATTATTTTATTGAAGCTATCGCTGCAGCGTTTTTTTACCTATCATGATGATGATGATGATGATGACTATGACCATGATAAAGTTATGTAAAGGACTATGCCTAATATAACGGATGCAAATTTTTTCCCAAAGTTCAAGTTCGACCGTTCTTCCTCAATCCCAAAATTGTACATTGATCACGTTAATGGCAAGCATTTTTATTTTCTTAGAATGTTAGGCATATCCCAGTTCTGTTTATGATTGAATGGCCACTTTAAATATGAAGATGAGATTTGAATTCGAGATACATCCACTGTGAACATATTTTTTCCCATTGTTGAGCCTGTGTTGTTGTGACCAGCATCATGAAAGGGTTTACTGGTCCAATTGTGAAAGAATCTTTTGTTCGGATGAGACTAAAAAGTTCCTCTGCGTGGCTCTCGTGGACCACAAAATACATAAGATGGGGATAAATGGCAAATGATGATGATAATGATGATAAAGATTATTGATCTTTTTTCTATAGGGAAAGATTAATCTCTGAGGAGAATCGGAGAAATGAGTATGCAAACCAAGATGGGAAGTGGAAAGAGCCACTATTTATTCAGTTTACTGTTGTTTAGAAAACGTTATTATTACCTCATTATTTCAGGATATTACAAAAGAGTGCAGAGAGCAGGGCATGGTGTCTAGTTGTCATCAAATTTGAGATATCCAATTCCCTTTTGCACATTCATGTCCGTCTTGTAAAACGTCTTCAGTCAGAATGATAGCGGCGGCACAATGCAAAAATATGATGGGGATGATGATGAAATCATATTTTTGTACCTTACTCGAATGAGCGCAGGTTGAATGTTCAAAGTTGATGGCTGAGACATGGCTTTAGAACTTTATGGGAAGCAATATACAGGTACAGTTATAGTTCGGGAAGAATTTTTTTCCTCTTAAAAAGGAAGAATCTAATCAGATTAGAAGGACACGGAGGAGAACAGAAACATGGAGATCTTTGCCCTTTTAGCCCAAACCTCGGTATGATAGATTTCCTTTCTTATGAAATGAAAATAGCTCACTTTAATAATGCCTCCTTGGGTGATCTAGATACTGAATAATGAATGCATGTACGTTTATGCAAAATACCTGTGATCAAAGCAAATCGAACGGATGGTGGAAGGACTTTCCGAGAATAATACCAAAGCTGATATTTTACTTTGATTTTGTGGCTTACCTTATGACGGGTTATCATCCACTACGTCGAGTCAAAGGATATTTAAGCTTTATTACATAATGGTAAGAAGAAAAGGAAGTGGCTTCATCCATAAAATAAATTGGTTATATGAATCCCTCTCCGTGATCAAAGGTCCTTGTTCTCTGAATAAAGAAGTGAAAAAGACGGCGACACGCATCTTCTTACCTTGATCCTCGTTAATTGCACAAAATGGGAAGGATATGATTTAATTTTAATTTTTTCCCTATAAAATTATCTTGTAAGAGAACTAACTTAATTATCATAGTATTTAACTGAGCAATATCAACAATTCTGTTCTATGAAGGGATATAATATGCATTTAAGTACTTGTACTTGAGTGGCTGCCTCTCCTACTTCCATTATTGTGCTAAACGATGAACAATGATCTTGAATTGTAAGAAGGTCTTCTAAAGAAAAAAGATAAAGTTCTTATAAGCCATAATGTTTAATAGCTACCTACACGCTAACAAAGTACACAGTAAGGAGTAGGAGGAAGGAAGGCACTTTCCTACATTCATTTGCAAAAAAACGAAGGTAGTCAAAAGAAAATCTATGATTCAGTTATGTTTATTATCTTTTATTTATATTTATCCACTTTATATAGTTATTTTTCATTTCCTGTCTCTATTCAGATCATTCATTATATCATGACTGATGACGACCTTTCCCTTGAGTCAACAGTAATTTCAATAATGTACCTTTTTACTAAATTGTTCTAGCATGCCATATACTCAACCCTATCTAGATAATCTGAACCCGGCCTGGCTATATGACTATGGCGTATGTGTGGCTATCAAAATAAAATGTGAATTAAACAAACACACATTTTCGTTCTTTATATGGCTGTATTTCCTTTCATTTTCGTTATCCCCTATCATCTACGACTATGAACATAATGATAACTCGTAAAAAACGAAACAAAAAATGTTTTAGGTGGTCTCTGCTCTAATGCAACATTTATGACTGCATGGATGGACATGGTGAAGAAGGGAAGGAGTAAATTGCGTGAGAGACCTTTACAGAATTGGAGTTTCGTAAATGTATCTCGTCTTCTCTTACGTTGGTCGTGGTTGGTGGTGCCGACGTTCTTTTATGATGGGGTGTGCGTGTGTGTGGCAAAAATAAGATGCAGAACGGATGGAGCCACAGCCATAGTTCACATTATTACAGAAGACATTGGCTTTTTTTTTGCTGAATGCTAGAGTTCAAAAGAGGAGGAAATGTTCTCACAGACAAAAAAACGGACACTTTGCCATGCCTCTGTTCTTCAGTGCAGAGGGCTTCCTATATGCTATTATATCATTGAAAATTGCTTCCGTTACTTTTAAAATTGTGTTGGTGATGATATGATATGGGATATGATACGATGTCAAAATATTTTTTGATGGAAGGATGAATAGCCAAGGCCCTTCCACTAGGTTGAACTTGTTATAGCCAGGATGATAATTAGAAGAGCACATGCCTTAAAAAATGGAGGTTTTTTTACGTGGATTTTATTTGAATCTCCAAAATTCCAAGTGGAGGTAGGAACTTGGTGTGCGGGTGGCTTGCTGGTGGCCTTTGTGCTCCTTCATGAAAAATTATTTGAGAGTGAACATGAGGAACAATTACCATATATGAGTTTATTGATGGCTAATTTTTTTCAGATGAGTTTTTCGTATCATGGAAAAGCAAAGTTATAGCGATGAGCCCACCAACATGATTGTGGAGAGCACACAGGAAGCTATTTATATAAATATTGTACTTTCATACTATCATATTTTTTGTTGAAAGTGACCAAGGCTAGTTCGAGGTAGCACCAGATAAATAAAAAGACATTTTTGTTATTAATACAAGCTGATGTTAATGCTGGTGTGGTGGCGTTAATTGAGAAATGGTGTGGACTATGAAGGCAGTCAATATTGAGCATCAACCCAGTGGCAATATTATATCCCAAGTGGCGATAGCGATCGTGGTGGAGTTTGGAGTAGTATTCTTGGTATGACTTTAGTCAGTTTTTTTGCTGAGAGGAGGGCGGAAATGAGAGATTGTCATATGGAATAATTTTCATGGTTTAGCTCTAATCATTCACTCAGTCACTCAACCACAACGAGAGAGGAACTCTCGTCTCATGTAAGGGGAGTCAAAAGACCTTGTGTGCCTCTGTTCATTTCTCCCTTTGCTTAGTTGTCCGTTGTCCCACATTTGTAAAAAAAACTCTTTTATTATAAATGACGAATTTGATATTTTTTATTGCTAAAACGTTGTACTTGGAGCATACACTGACAAAAAAAAAGTTGGAATCATTATCGTAGCGTCATCAGCATGTAACGTATCGGCAGCAAACGTATAATCAAATGCTGCGGTCTTTTTGCAGTTGTTTGTTAAAAGCTGACTTGGAGATTAGAAGCTTAAATGCAAATTCTGATGATGAGGCGCTCATCAGCATCGTTCATCATCATATCATGATTATTCCTACTTAGTCATATTCATTTCGTTTCCATTACATCTGATAGGTAAGATGAGGTTGGTGATGGGTTTTTGGTACTTTTTGTACAAAATGATAATTATGCCCGCGTGTGGTATAATTTGCTGCGGAGTCTTAGAATTAATGATGATACAACGACAACGCGGAATCATAAAGAATAACGTTTTGCTATTATGTATAGGTATTCTATACCCAGTATGGGATCAGTTTATGGAGTAATGACAAAATTGTATGACTCCTTATCAATATCTTGCTGGTTGTAGCTCGTCCTTGCTATAATAATGTTCGAATTAGTCACCATTTTCCCCAGAAACTGACAAGTGATAAAAATGTTTTATAACAGTAAAATAGATTTGGAACTTCGGAAGTGCAGCTTCCTTTTCAAGGTTGGATATCGTTTATAGTTTTGCATTTCAAGAACGTTAAATGCTTTAGAAATCCTTTTGTGACAGTATTTATCTAATATGCCTATTATTTATTAGTATATTGTATATTATAGTATTTCATTTATTTAGTTTATCGGGAATATGTTATCTTATAAAAGTATTATTTATATGCAACGTCTGTGGAAAATCTTCAGAACAAATAGTATATGATTTTTTAATATAAAAAGTTAATGGCAGCAAAGTATTTCAATTGGGTGCGTTTTTGAACTATGTTTTTCATTTATTCATTACACAGTACTCAGTTACCGTAATTGGTGTAAAAAACCAGTTACCCATATTTAAGACATTTTATCTATCTTATTCCTTCCACTTCACGCTTCTTTGTCGTCAGGTGCCACTTACAGCAATTTTCTTGCTACATTTGAATCTGTCCATTTTCTGAGCTATGCTATCTGGACACATCTGAGGATAATTTTTCTACCTGGCCATAACGATGATAACAAAGTTAAGTTAGGGAGACATCTACACAATATTACCTTTTCAAACTTCATGATAAAAACTCTACATATTTCAGTCGTGTTTATTACATTTCACAATATTCCATTTAGGATGCAAACTATCCCTTCCCTTTTATCTAACACATTCCGTCAAAGCCTCCTTTAACATTTGAAGAAAGCACTTGACTCCATAATCGCATTTGTACTGCAGTGCAATGTAATTCCCTGGTCTTTAACACATGGAATAAAAATGGTAATGTTATGATTATTACGATGATTGCGGAGCAGCGCCGACAATTTAACATTCAAGTGACTTTTCCTCTCCTGCCAACAACACAAGCACAAACACATCATTCCATTTTTTATGCTTTCGGATTACAATACTCCTCATGTATGAATATAATGTTCTTTCTTCTGCGTTTTAATAAGATGAAGCCAACGGAGGAAATGCAAAGCACCCAAGAAGCAGTTTAAAAAAGACGCAGAGAATCTCAGTAATCCATCCAACTCATCATCTATTTACCATATGCTCCAAGTAATCGGGATTACAGGAGGGCACGACATGAATTACCCAAAGCGCCCTGCCGCAGTATAACCGGAACAAGTGGAACTTTTCATCACCACTTGCTCCACTCAAAGGAAATCCGAAAAAATTTGAAGCTCGCTCTCCAAAGTGGCATTTGCAAATACGACGTATGTATGTTTTTTTTGCAGAAAAAAAGCAATTTACTTTTCACTAGCTTTCTTCTTCGCAGTTTTTTTCCCTTGCTGGCAACGTGCTATGTTTATATTTGTATGTAACGCAGCGTGTACTGAATAATGGGGGAAGATCGGCCACGGCCAAATGGGCACATCCACAAAAAAAAGCCAAATGAAGTTTTTACTATAAAGCTTTTCAGCTTTACATACCCTTATCACACTCACTCAGCATGCAAACGAAGAGAATTTGTAAATAAGAATTTTCCCTATATAAAAAATCTTCCAAAATATCCGAAATCCGAAACGAGTAAGATGGTTCGCATAAAAAAAACACCGAGGCAAGGATATGCAAAGCCAGGAATCAGCAACGCACCTACAAAAATATCCGCATGCTGGTTCCGCTCAGTATCCATGTATCTCCCTCCTGGTTTCTTTTCAGGATTTTTGGGTGGTAGTTGGATTTTGTTACGACGGTGGTTGTACTTTTCGCCTTGCCTTGTCATCCCACCGTAGTAATTCCACTTGAGGTCATGCCGCTATGCTGCCAAGCCATTCCGAAATTCGGGTTGAGGTCAATAGATCGCAGAGAGGGAAGGGAAAAAAGGCAACAATGTTGCTCGCCAATATACAATATTTATTTATTTACTAGTAGTCCTTGTTACTGCGTGAAATATTTTGCGTTTGCCATTCTTCAATGACGGATTTCAATGGGGGATGTGACTATGGCCTTTCCCTTTAGTCACTTTTTCCTTTAGCGCTGGCGTTGATGGTGGCAGGTCGAAAAATGATATCGTTATTCACCAGCCAAACATGCCATGTTGCATCCATATGAAAGGGAGAGGCGATATCGGAGTCATAAACATGTAGGTTATAAAGTACACAACAGATTGGATGTACTATAGCCATACCTACTTTACATAGATATCAATATCATTAACGTACCTATCAAGTTACCGAATATGATTATATTTTTTTAAACTTTCCATCTACACTTGTTTAGGAGTCATTATGCCTGTTGGCTCTTTTCACTTCTTGGCCTGTGTGATTAAATGAACATTTACGAGCTTTTCCTTCCATTTTCCATAGGGCTGCGCGTTTGAAATCAGTCTATTGATAAAATGCGCAATATTCTCGATTTTTTTTTCAAAATAACATCATTAACATCTGTGTCAAAACAACATGACATGAGCATGATAAAACATGAGCAAATACACACAAACGGTCTTTTCAGCTTTCCATTCCATTCAGCGCCAGGCTAGGATGGGTGGTGGTGGTGGTGGTGGCGTATTCATCAGGAGAGATCAGTCAAGTCAGCAAAATTATGTGAAAACTGCAGGGGATCATATCCAAACGACAATGGAGAGCATTGACTGATTTAACTGGCTCATTTTTTTGTGCCTTGATACATTCTTCCTTTGTCAGTGTTAGAAATATGCTGATAATTTTTATATTGAACTCTGTCAAACCTAATACAAGTTAATAACAATATTTTTGGGAGAATAAATTGATTTCAAGTAAATATATCTGGTAATATATGCCAACGCTTCCATATCATATTTGCATTGCGGTAGCCAAACAAGTAGGCTGATTGCATTCGGGTGTCGCATGGCCAGTGAGTCGTCATCCTCATAAACTTTGTAACAGTTTTCGACTTAGCCATGGCCCCGCCGATTGCATGTCTTGTGTTGGGCTGATATTTATGGGCAATTCGCTCACGACAGGAAGGAATTCAAGGGAGCATAGAGCTTTTAACACAATATGTTATACTTGTACAAATGTACATAGTCATAAAATGAATCTTTGTGTTGGTGAAACCATTTCATTGGACTTGAGTAAGCTTATTTTCCAGTTTTCTAACCTTGCCCAATTGCACGTTTCCTATACAGGGAGAATTGTGCAAGGTCTTGTAATAATTTATCGGATAATAATGGCGAGGTGGAAGGGAGGAAACCTTAAAATACTTTCGTAGCTGGGAGGATTTATTTTCGCTTGCATCCGTACAATGTGTAATTTAAAACTACATGAGTTTAATATACATTGTTATTTGCTAAAGGCGAGTTTATTTTGCTGTCGGTGCAAGGTGCATACTCAAATGAATAGGATAAATTGATAAATATGGCTATGTGTGTAGGTGAAAGTCTGCAGCATTTCTAGATATAGTGCACTTGGGTGGGTGTGGATGTGGATTGTAATATGGCGATAATGACATATTATATGCGCAGTGAACATCAATATGGAATCGATCATGAGGATGATGAAGTCAAAAGATAGTCACGTCTTTATTAGACATTTCTAAATATAACTTTGTTTAACATGTATTTGTACTGCAATGTCTGACATGGATAACTGGAATTCTTTAAGTGTCACCTCCACCACCACCACCTCCATTTTTTTTCGTTTTTCTAGTATAATGATCGATTGCACTTTCTGCAGTAAATTGATAGATAGGATGTACTAGGATAGTAATCTAGAACAGAGGCGGAGTCCAGTCACGATAGCATCATCAGGGGAAAAATATTTTGGACAAAAATGCAATTTGACATATGTACGGTCTACTTACAAGGACCGGACCTTGTTCACGTCTTTCACATGCCAAAATTGGATTCCCTGTCTGGCAAAATTTTTGCTCAAATTACGGAAGTGGTAAAAAGCTCATATATCAGTATTATCTGGATGGATAGTTGCCATTCCAAATGGGATCGACTCTTTGAAATGGATCACTTTTGGAGAAAGAGGACAACTGCGCTAATTTGAGGACGTTATATGAGGACACGTGAATCAATAAATGATAAAACGGAATGATACTGTTATTTATCAGTAAAACTTTAATATCATCCTCATCCATATATATATATGATCCTCATCCCATTATAAGGGAATTACGTTGGTTATGGAATTATGATAATATGTATAAACTACTTATATTCAATTATCCAATTAGGGTGTTTCATGAAATGGACGCAAAATGTTCCAAATTAGACATAGGGCAATGAGAATCAATACTACATGGTCCACATCATATATAAATACAAAAGGAAGCTACTGTAGATTGCTGTAAAGTACTATAGTAATTAACAGTCAACTAAATGACCTTGAGATATTGAGGGCACAAGACTACTTGCAATAGTAATTACATCATAGTGGCATTCGTCGTCTCAGTCTTATGGTGAAAGTGCACATCAATCTCTGTGCTCATTATGTTAGAAAACTCACAATCACTATGTGCTTGACGGAACCAGATCTCCGAAATTAACGAAGTCCGACAACGGGGTGTTCCCCCGAGGCCATATCTCAGCCCTTGATAGATATTAATCAGCTGAGAAAGTTTCAAAACCCCGAATATGGAAAGCATCGAAATAACAAGAAATGAACATTATCTTTCCCCATATCTGGCATACACTTAGTTAGCCCTTAAAAATAGGTTTGTATTTTATCTATAGTAAGGTACAAGTAATTTTAGGTTCATCAAACTCGAAAACTTTTCATAATCAAACAAGAGAATTATCAACCAAAAACAGATCATGCCCATCATCATCATCCCATAAAATGAGAAGGACGAAGGAGAAAGGATAAGCGGGTAAGATCATCATAATTTCACCTCCACTCGATTCAGATGCTTCTGGAATGGATGCATGCGCTCGATGTGAATTCAGAAACACGTTTGCTGCCCCCCTTGCTCACGTTCCAGAAAGGGAGTTTTTACGCCTAATCTAAAAGGGTTCAGTGCAGATCAACGAATGGAGAAGATGGAATATGTATGAGAGATTTTAGATGGAATGGTGTAGAATACGACTAAAATTAGTTATCACGGAGCCATGGGCTCACTCCTTTTCATAATCAACATGATTCATTCCCGTACTTTGCTCTATGGCCTATCATAATCTTCCTTTGGAATGAAATGGAAAGCATTATATTTTATAATGAGAGTGAAGAGGGCATTGAATAGTGATTGGCGAGATATATATTTGCTAAAAACTTTTACTAAATCCAACTCTCATATCGGCTCATCTTCGTCCTCATCCCCATCATTGTATCTGAATGGGATGATGATTGCCAGGATATAAAACGCCTGTGTCATCTCTCTCCCAGATAAACTTTTCCCATTCCAGTTTACGCTCCACTCATCCCGTGATCTTTCTCTTTGGAAAGTTTTTCGCTGAAAATATTATGCGGAGGAGCGGAAGGAATATTTTAGTCGCTCAGAAATTGCTCTCATTTCCCAGTCAGAATTAGCAGTGAAATGATATGCTATATTTATTTTAGTTCGTGGTAAGTTGACATGGGACATGAATGTCATTAATCAAATTCCAGTCATCAGCAACTATAATGCTTCTCTGTGATGTAAGCAGAGTATCTAGCTGAAAAAAATAATTAGTAATTAATTAGTTTATTTATCTTTGTTCCCCATCTTGCTTTCCTCATCCTCCATCCATAATTCGTCGTTATTAGCCGTTTCGGCGAATCCAACATCCCAAACCGGGAGTGGAATGGGTTCCTTCTGTCGTCATCAATTAAGCATGTAGATAATTTTCTTTACATGAGCAACTTTTGACATTTTGCTGAATCCAGTTCACACGTTATAAAGATGTGATGGACTTTGTCTTTTGTACTTGTGCTTGGGTTTGTATTATAAGTAAGCAGTTTTTATGGGTGATATAATTTATATCATTCCATATTTGTTGTGAAGCATGTCAATTTTTATTACACTTTTTTGACTCGACCACACTCATGGATATATTTACGATATGGTTTTGGTGATAGGCGGAAAGGGAAAGCCGTATTCGATCATTCTTGTTAATGAATTCCTCGTTCCTTTCACAACTTTACTATGATGCTTATGACATGGCATTCAGAGCCAAGCTCCCTTTTATTCTGCCCCCTTCAGATGGTTCATAATTTTGTAAGTTTAATTGAAAAACTATACATTTAGCTTTTTTATATCCATCTGGACCAATAAATAAGAGCAAAAAGCCCAATAAACGTTCCTGGGTTGAGTGACTGATAACATAACGTTGGACATAAAAGCACAGTAAAACTTGAATCACCTATTACGTATGGTATGGAAAATGTATTGAATCTAAATAATGCGTCTTGAGTAGAGTTGAATACTCCATTCAATTATCGCTCTTTTGAGCCAGTCACTCATTCCCAACGAGAGAAAAAGCGTCACATTCAGCAAATTTTTTCACCTCACCTTTATTCTGCCTTGTAAAGAAGCATGGTCCAAGAGCAGAAGGGAAAACATACTTGATTTTATTATTTGCTAAGAGAGCCTTTTTTATGCAGAAAAAACATTCGGGAAAAAAATTGCAAGCCAGTTTATACGTTTTGTTTGCATGCTATTCTCAGTGCACCTAAATAGCTAGACTATAATTCACCCTCTTTCAGACTACTTCACCGTCACCATCATCAATGAGGCTCAAAGCGTATAGATGGTGCTTAGAATTCTTCTTTGTTTCACATTCCTCTGGAACAGGTCTAGTCTGGACTCTGGATGGAAAAGCGCCAGGTTGATTGAAGTCAACAACAGGTAAGAACAAAAAAGCCACCACAGCCTCGTCATCCTCACTACTTGGACGATGATGGTTGACCGTTCAAGGTTCTTTCACTCTGCTATTATACCTGGTCATTAGCCATGGAATTGAGGAGAACAATCATCATCATCATCATCATCTTCCACACAACCCCACCACCGCAATTATATTCCAAGAAAAAGCTGAAAGCCGAATTGACTCTACTATGGGTTCTCTCCTCTTCTCCGTCCTCTTCTTTTCTAGTTCTCAGGGAGTGAGTAGAAATTCACGAAAAAAAATTGTAATCGCGAAAAAATATATGAAATGATTACATATTCTAATTTACATCCACTCACCCCAGCTCTGGTTTTTTTCCTCCCTCTCCGCGCTCATTCTACATAAGGGATGTAGACTTCTCAGTGGGATAATTAGAGTGGTGACAGTGCTCAAACAAATATGTTGAAAGGAAAAGTCGGGATGATTGCGATGATATATTATGTATCCCTATTGCATATCCACTTGGCATAAAACTGCAAGCATTATTATATTTTTTTTTGTGATGAATCATCATCATCACCAAACCATCGACCATATCATGCCTCTGTTGTTGTATTGTATTAAGCTCGTCTTCAATTCCTGTTGAAGCACTATAGCATAGCGAAATTATGTGCTACTACCTGTATGGAAATAATTTCATGCTGGGTTTCATAGCGAAAACCACCAATTCTTATCTGAAAGTCATTGCCACAGCAGAGCTGAAGGTAAAAAACGTATATATGAAACAAAAGCAGAAGTCAGTCATCCATCCAGTCAATCCACAGGCAAAAAAAATCCGCAGTAAAAAAATACAATAATTTGAGTCTTTTCTGTATCGTGTATTTCCTTCTTGTTACTTGTTCTCTTATGCAGGGAGTGTAACTCCAAACAAAAAACAAACAAGCTTACCTAGAGAAGATTATTACGTAGTTGGCTTTTGTTATGTGTGCATCAACATCATCATCTCCAATCTGAACATAAAGTTCATGTACATCCGCCCCAGCATATAATTTTTAATCCAATGAAGGTATCAAGATGAATGACGGTCATGATGACGATCAAGGGCTGGTAGGTACGTGCAAATGAGATGAGATGGCCCGGTTGTTGTTGACTCTCAACAGCCTCAGCTCAAGACAGTAGCCAGGTAAGAAAGACAATGAAAGGAAAAGGTGTCATTACATAATTTACGAGGGCCAAAGTCATGTCGCATAGAGCATAATGGTAAAGTAATAATGTTCCATTAAGTTTTTTCCTAGCAATATGAAAACCACTTCTTCTTAAACTTCGCCAATTGTCCAAGAATCTACCTAGTCGCTCATGTTACGGTTGAGATGGTTTGAGGGTGAGAGTGATGGGATGAGATAACCAACAACCTGCTCTTCTTTTTTCTGCTTTGGATATAATTTTTTTATTCAAAAACATTGTGTTGAATGATTACATACAAAAAAAATTTGTAAGTAAAGCAAGCGAATAAAAGGAATGACTATTTTTTTCTTGCTAAAATATAATTATGTGCACTATTCTATGTGCAAGTATGATACTGAATTTACTAAACATGTATGATGGTGATACTGATAAAGGACGTAAGTACTGGTTAGAAAAAATGTGTAGTTCCTTCCTTGCGGTTTTCAGTTTTAATGCAGATATGTGAACAATGATGATGATCATGATGGTGATCGTGATGGTGAGGATGACGAACTGATTTGATCCATGTATGCTTCACAAATTCAATGGAAAACGGACCAGATGTGAGGATTTGTCTGACTACGGGGAATGGAATATGGCATGGTATTGTCTAGATAGGATTTGGATATTTGAAAATAAAAGTTGTTCCTCTCATGTAACTATAAGCCAAAGTATGAAAGATATGGGATGAGACTGATGGGAGTATGATGAGGATTTTTCTCCCTAGTAAAAACATCATGTTTAACTGAAGCACACGGTCATTTGCTTATTTGGCTTGTGGTCGGAGAGTATGGAGGCTCCGCTCTCAGTTTCTTTCCATTTTTTTTTCGTGTTGCGAAAAAACCCCCACCAAGCCAGCAAGTCATGTTCAGAGCTCATGTGAAATTACCTAATGAAAAATATCCGTGCTTCTATGTAGCGCTAACTAGGATAGTATCCATATGAAAATTCAAACTATGAAAACTTGTAAATGATGTATGTACTTGACCAAAAAATGGAAGAGGAGAGGGTGAAAAAAAATGCAAAGTTGAACGTGCTCCATCCATATCTCTATTTATCCATCTCAACCCTTTTTTCTTTTCACAAGTGAGTAGTCCGTGTATATTAGGTACATGCATTATTAAGGTTATGACAACAACCGGGTTTTTTCCTATGCGGATTTTTTTTTCGTGTAAAATGGCTTGTTGGAACTTATGAGCAGAGAGTTGCATATTATAATGCTCGGTTTGCTATTCCCCCTAGTTAAGACTGGGAAGGAGGTGTTGCTAGCAATTTTTTTTCCTAGAAAGAGGGAGAAGGAGAGTGAGTCGGGTTGCCAAGTCAAGGTATGAATGTGGATGTGTGTTTTTTTTGCAAATCGTTAAAAACGCTGATGAACGAAATGAACGAGGGAAATGGTCTAGAGAAGAAGAAGAAAGACGGCTAGTCACTCACTGTACTGATGTTGCTGGCTCTGGCTAGAAGATTACCTAGTCAATCCATACATAAAGTAATGGCCATAAATATAATTTATTTGCTAGTTCGCCATTGTCCAAAAAACCTACTGCTTTTATTTGCCACACCATTACAATTATTATATAAAGTAGTGGCAAGTAAATGGATAGAGGGGGGAGAAATTTGCATAAGATTCCTGTCATGATATTCTTGCTGTTTGGCTGGTCGGTCCGTTGCCGCTTGGCTTGTCCTTTGGGGTTTGACCGAACAAAGAATGAAAGTGAGTCCAGAATGTCTAGTCAACTCAGGGATTTCGCCAAATAAAGGCGTTCCTGCCTACCAAACTTCTAGGATCGTGTGCAGTTGTGCAGATAGAACCAGTGAAAACTTACCAAACTAGAAGTAACGAGACGATTAGCATGTTTGCATGTGATGCGATGTGACTATGAATGAGAGCTGAAAGATATAATGGTCAAAATGGAGGGACATTTGTGGTCTCATCACCTAGAAAAAGGGTAAAGTCAAGAAAATATTTACCGCAGGGGATGTAGGGAACGCGCTAAAAGAGAAATATTTTTAAGACTTTTTGTCTTTTCCATGCCATATGCTATATGTATGTTCGTACATTAATAAAAATAAACTCCTCCAAATACATGCAAAACTGCATTGAGAGAATGAGGAAAGTAAATGGACCAAGTGAAACCGAAACGAAGGAGGAAATTCTTTCATAACTTTTGATAAGCACATATGCTCAATTTTTTTCATTTTTCCCACCCACTGGGACAAGAGCACCATTACTGTATAATAACATGACAAAAAAGTTATGCTAAATTGTACCTTTTTTCCTTTTCTTATTAATATTTTTTTGCACTGGTTTCTTCTGCTGCCGGTCTGTTGGCAGTGTTGAAACCTCATCCCACTCACAATGCAATCCTAAATAGTCAGCCTTACCGGAACAGAATGAAAGGAAAATTACAAAGTTGAGCCTTTTTCTTCTTGACTTATGCAATCTCATCCTTTCAGCGTCAGTCCCAATGTTCGAGGACAAAACAGCACGTACAATTTGGCTTAAGCTCCTCCACGCCGCAGAAATATCCTAGGAGAAAGGGAAATGATCAAGATTCTTCTCATCCACCCCCCCCCCCCCCCATCCTCTGTACTTGGATTTTCTTCACGACAACCAAACCAGCAGCAATCTTCCTTACATTAATAATGCGCCATAATGAGATAACTTTACATTTTTACCTACAATTTTCTGTTACGCTTTCCTTGCCACCATTTATTTCTCCATATAGGAAAGAACAAAAAAATTTACACTGATGACTCGAGATGGGGATTGGGAGCAGATTCATTTCGCTACCTATTTCTTTTACTTTATTTTTACTCATTTTTTCCCAAGAAGATCCCCATTATATGAAAATAAACATCATCATTTTTTATCCATACTTTTGCCCATCTTTTGCAAAACACTTTGGCTCTCTAATCTACACTCCTATAACTGCCTATTGAGGAGGTAGCCTGACTAGACAGATTCTCATCGTCATCGTAAACATCCTCCACAACAGAAGCAAAACGAGATGAAGATGAGGCTGATGTTCATCATCCACCTCCTCATCCTTTACCATCGCCAAAGATATTTTATTCCCTGTACCATACTCGTATGTAAAAACGACTTTCATCCGTTCATAGTTTTTTTTGGTGGTGATGCTGGTGGGTGATTAAATGAGCCAACCAGTACCGTCTCCATCAGTACATCTCTCTAAAGGATAGAGAGAATGTGATGCATGCATGCATTCAAGATGATGATGATGGTGGTGGCGATGATGCCGATGATAAAAAAAATTGTTCAAGTCGCAGTCGGCCGACTACCTTAGTTGTTCAGTTCACCGGCCGAATGCTCTTCTCCAATGTCAGATGTAATGGGACTGTTATTACATAGTTACTATATTATAATAAGTGACTTTGCTCGACTCTTTTGTTAGCTTTGGCTCTAGCTCACCAGCACTGATGACGAGAGACTGGGGGACATGACACTGAAAACAAAAACAGCACAAAACTAGTAACCACTTCCATCATCATTTATTGCATATTCAAGGCATTCTATTAGTCTTCTGGTGATTATTATCATGCTGCTGCTGATACAATGCTATTTCCCTTTGGTTATTATAGTGTGCCCACTTTTCATCATCGGTACATCCTCATGATATTCCTTTACCACGAACCACGACATAAACATTAGGGAACTGATGAGAAGCAATATTTAGAAGAAAAAAATGTATCCGTTCAATAGAGGAAGAGAACAATCTAATCTGACAAGAGCGTTTCAATAAGTTGGAATAAGTATTTTTTTTGCAATTTTTCACTCTCCCCTCCTTTGTCAGTTATGATGAGGATTGCTGTTTCCATACGGGAAAAAAATTCGAGCGCTGATGGGGACGCTTGGACGCTGAAGGATATTGTGTATTGGGGGGAGAAGACAAGAATTCTTTTTGCTTTTTTTATCACTTTTTTCTCTAAAGCTTGAAATGGTGCACGTCTTGTATTGGAAACAAAGAAAAAATACATATGAGTTGAGTTGGCTGGTATGTGTGCCTACAGCAAAAAGTCATAAAAAGCAATCATCAACTTCGTCAGCAATACGAGTGGCTGTGATCACGAATGATAAAGAACATTATACCTGGTCTTACCTTCTTAAGACGCTGATGATCATGATCATGATGGTGGTGGTGGTGGTGGTTTGGACTGGAGTGTTGGATTTTGTTCGTTCCCATCCCATCTGACAAACTTTTTATATGCCTCTCATCTCATCTTCTTTCACCCCTTTCATCATTGATTCACGTGTTTCTCTCGTTTTTGCAATGATTATTATTTTTATTAAAAACACCGAAGCTTTTTACATAATTATACAGATTGGGGCTGAGGGAATGGGAGACTAACCTGGGTTTACCATATCATTAGTTTGGGAGTTTTGTTGAACTGGCTGAGATTTGAAATGGGATGATGAAGATGATTATGATGGGGTTCTGTGGAGGAATCGAGTCTTTTCGTCTCTTTGAAGCTGGCATTGTGGGGGACCATTTCTTGTCATGAGATTTTTTTGTGGTCGTTCTCCACCACTTCTGAAGTCTCCATTTTTGAGTGTGTGGCTCAGGTACATCATCAAAAGGGATTTTTGCTTTGGTCTTATGCTCACGTCTTCATGGATGTTTAGAATTATTTTGGAAACTGAATGACAAGAAAAAAGGAGTCATGTTCAGTTTTGTTTACTGCTGAACAAAAAAGCCATCCCATCAGCAACACTACTCATTATGGATGACTTGGAATAGCCAACAGCGCACTAGATTATTTGCGTTGAGATAATTTCGTTTAAATTGAAAAACCAGAGCAGACGACAATTCTCGGCTAAAACGACGACAATGACTGTGATTGCATTTGCGACTCGAACGTAACATGAAACAGGGTTTGAACCCTCATCATCATCAATACCAAGATGAATCGCAAACAGCGAAGAACATTTTTTTCTTCAAAAATCTCTATATTTCTTCTTATAAAACGAGAAGAAGACTGCTACATTAACATTTTTTCTACAAAACCTCACAATAAAAAAAGGGATACGAATGTCGATCCCGATATTATATTTGCCCTCTGTATATATTACTCTCGCTTCCAAAGAGAATGAGCATGATCTCTGAAAGGGAAAAATGAATTCTTGTCTCTTCGTTTTTTCTATATTTTTTTATGTAAAATACTTTTGGGATGGTACTGGCACTGGTGGCATTTCATGGCAATGGTATATATTATTGCCAAAGGATTGAAGATGAAGTGATGCAAGCAAGAGAGACTAGTGAATGTGTACAAATCTACAAGTATACAACTTACCCTAATATTGCATGCGAGGATCATCAAATTCAAATGATCACATTGATGCAGGAGCCTAACTCACCGAAATAACGAACCCACCACCACAAAAACGACGCTAACGCTCAGGAGAAAAAAAATCACTGATGGTTTGTTCTAAAGCAGGGAGACAGATAGATATAGGTACATTATGGTGCATGTTCACTGATCGAGGCAGAAAAAATTCTTCCTTTTGCCGTACTGTCCAAAGTACTTTGACTTTTTTTCTCTGACTGATTCTATTACTGATTCCATTTCACTCCTAAAAAAGTTCATATAATAAAATATGCATGCGTTTATGTAGATTTTTTCTATCTTCTCCAACCCTTCATCCTCCTTGGCTTCGTGATGGTGACGCTCTGAGAAGATTCAAGACGATACGATATGGGATGCACTTGTTCTTGTACATCCTTAAGTGACTAAGCGTGTGTGTGCGCTTTTTGTTGGGCATTGCATTTAGCTTTTTTAAGAGAAAAAAAAACACTAAAACTTCCTAATTTATCATTGACATTATGTAAGACTCAGATACTCTGCTTTAGCTTCATTCCAAGTGCTTTGGGATTTACTACAAGCTCATTTTTATTTGTATCGATGATGCCACTCCATGCATGATATGGTAAGTTGAGCTTGAGGCAAAAAAAAAGTTTAATTCATCCTAGGAGGAAAAAACGCCTTCTTCTAGAGACTCAATCCAAAAAGTTTAAAAAGAGGAGACAAGATGACATGCAAAATACGATAAGTTTCGTAAGACTTCAGCAAGAAGGGCTTCTCTTGACTTCCCTCAGAAGGAAAAGGAATGATCGCATCGTCACCATCACCATACCATGATCATGATCATGCATCCATGCGTACACTATTTGATGATGATGCTCAATTTTTTTCAGCTAAATACTTTGCTTTTTTTTCTCTCTCTCTGATGACGGCTCCTGTTCATTTCCGTGTGTTGGAGTTGGATGAGCAAAAACAGCTATTTATATCCTCCTCAGTGAAGTCAAGGGGAAGAAGACCTACTACTATTACTACTCCAACGACAAAAAACGAAGCACAGACTCTGATTGGTAAAGCCATTTACTACAAGTCTAAACTTCTGTGATGATCGGCTTAGCATCTAAATTTAGGTTTTTTAGTTTTTGCAGGAATGGGATGGGAAGCAGACACGACTGTAGTAAAGCCACTTGCCTCTTCTTCAGTTTTGTTATAATTTGGATATGGTGGCATTTAATACTACTCCCATATTGCACACTCCTGTCATTATACTGAACAGAGATTTTGTGCAATTAAATCGGTAAAAAAGGATGGTACAAAAAAGAATAATAAAAATGCTGTATAGTCTGTCGAGCTGACTCTAGTGCAGAGACGACGACACTCCAATGCAAAAAGATGGGATGGGGAAGAAGAAAAAGAATGAGATGAAAGTACAAATGAATGACTTGCCTATCTGTTTACTTGGGTTGAAAGAGAAAGAAAGGAATTCCTAATCTAATCAGGCTCATTTAGTCTACTTGTTTCGAACATTTTCAGTCTTTTTGGTTCAAGTTTTTGTGTTGTCTGTAACTTTTTTTATACTGGTTACATCGCAATCCAGTCATGATTTTGCTCGACTGAGTGAGTTTTTTAGGGGGAAATGTGGATTTTTATGCAATGGAATTTTTCATTTATATTTCCGTTCGTTCTGATTTGATTGGCAAGGCTCAGATACGTGATGTAATATGTAACTGTAAGTTAAATTGAGTTTTTAGCTGATGTGAGATATTCCTATGGCCTCCCCCTTCTTCGTTAATCATTTCCATGAAGAGCATAATACTCTCAAAACAATGTTATCATTTCACATATGGGTGGATATGGGATATGGCATGGGAGTGTGATTGTGATATAGCTACAAGGAAATCTACATGTCCGCATCCTCTCTCTCTCCTCTTACGAAATAATCTGTCATTGACATGCTCCTAATTCCTGTTGAGTATACCCCTTCGCTGCTTTTGCAAACAAGAAAAGGGAAAAAGAAGAGTTTGCAAAATACAATAAACTACCGACAGTATTTTTTCCCTATAATTTTTTGCATTGTTTGGTCGTTCAGGATGAAACTAACTTATCCATAATGATGATAACGATGACTTTGTCTTTTTCCTGGTTTTCAAGGGTAAACCTATGCCTATATTCCTTTGATTTAGAGGTCTTCTCTCTGAACAGTATTATGATTGGTCCTTATTGAGTGATGTCATGCTCTGGCCATTATTTTGTTATTTATTCGACAACCAAATGGCCATTTGTACTCTCTGGCAAATGAAGATGAACGAGGGAAGAGAAGGACTACTAGTCATATAAAGTCAACTTGATGTTTCTCCAATTTTCCTTGAAAAATTGCCCATAATCCCACGTCCCCTCTTTGATAGTTCTTCGTAGGTGATACGGCAACTGAAAGGGATGCGTTATTGCCGCATTCCTCCCCGACAGTTGAAATCCCTTAATTGCAATTCAATGGCACCTTTAAACTTGTACTTTGAGCCTCGAAACAAACCAGCCAAATGAGCGTTTGTTTCTTCATCTCCCGGCGACGTATGGTATGTATATACAGCTAAATGAGAGGGAGGACTGGGACTCTCGACTCTGAAAGCGGAGGAGGGAGGATGAGGAAGTAGCGGGGAAAGGAGATATATTTGTGTAATCATTTTTTTTTTACAAATCCTTTCTCAAAATTGAACTAAAACTCGAGTTAATCCTTTCAGGTAAAACCACGAAATGAGCTTATTTACCTTTTGCTGAAACAACCTCCACCATGCCATCATGCCACCTCCATATCATTCAATTTCCGTAGTTCACGTCGGAGTAAAATAAAATACTCTCTCTATCATGAGCTTTAGCAAACTCGAAAGCAGTAAACCTTCCGGCTTTTCTAGCAAATATATTTTTTCTGCAGATTGCCTAGTGCGGTGCAGCACTCGGGGTTCCCTCCTCTCACATTGGGTATTACGTATTATTATGTAAAACTATAGTGAGGACCTGCAGTAGACTCGGAAAAACATCTAATCCGCAATCATAATCATGATGACGATGATTTGTCATAATCTTTCTTTCTCTTCAGAGATTCTGATGACTCCTTTGAGTGAACTGCTCACACGTCCCCCCCATCCACTATCACATTCCTTTCCCCTGTAATATTCTCTCAACTCATGTGTCTTGCTAGTCTTTTCCTTGTTTTCTTCACAAAACCCTTTAGAGCCTCCGGCCGTTTTTTAAACAACGACTTAAATACATACTTTCATCTCAATTCATATGAGAGCCTTCATACCTATTTCATCATGATCGTCATCATGATGAGTTGAAGAAAAATGAAAGAAAAAAAGATCATTTCAAAGTCAGATAAAGCACCATCATCCTCATCACCACCACCACCGACACAGACCGTGTGCGGTGGTGTTTGTTGTGCAGTTCTTTTGCATGGAAAAGAGGAGGATGATGTTGATCATCATCATCCTGATCATCCTCTGGTGCCTGGCAAAATGAGGAAGAGCAAAATCACATTTTCATTTTTTTTTCTTCTCTCGCCTATTTAGCAGCACATATTCAGTGCTTTGCATTATTGTATAACATTGGGTTCACCATCATCATCGTCAGCGTCATGACCAGAGAGTTTCTTGAACCCAATTTTATGTGCATATACAAAGGCTTGGGTTGCATGGAAGGCAACATTATTATTAATATGTCATGTCGTGCGCGTTTATACCACTCTAAAATAAAAATATTATGTTTCCCCCACTCTGCACTAAGCCACGATCATTATGATTATCATCCCCTTTTTATTCCGATGATTATTATATGCATAAACTGGAAAAAGCTAAGCAAGGAATGCAAACTGGCTGTGAAAAGATATATCCATGTGCAAAAAACTGAATGAATCCTCTGTGCTGTCTGTCATATGTGGAAAGAGCAATCCATATAATAATGATAATGACTTGGGTGAAGTTATATATGAGCTTGATGATAACAATATAAATAAAACGTTGCTGGTATTTTTTTAAGTTTTTAAAGTAATCAGTGGATTATTTATATACTTAGGATGCAGTATGAAGGATGGATGGATTTAGATACGAAAAAAAACAAGAGCAAAAGGGTCGAGTCCATCATCACCATCAGCATCCTCATCCATCAGTCATTCATTCACATTTTTCCTCCGCGACCACCACCACAGTCACCATTTAACTTGGTCGTAGCGTTACTCCTTTATGTTCAGCACACGCTTAAAATATATGAGCTGAAACCAGTAAAAAAAAATAAAGTCATCTATCTCCCTTTCTCGCACAATTCATTTTCATCAGTGATCTCTACGTGAGAGAATATGATGAGAAGTGAACTTCATCCAAGTTTAAAACTAAAACTGATGCTGGTGGTGGCAGTATGGTGGTTGGTTATGACTCTGACTATGGTGGAGTTTCCACTATGCATATTTATAAAAAACGCTCCTGTTGTTCTTCTCCTCCTTGTCTCATTCCTGGTGAATAAACGGAGGAGAAAGGATGTAGAACTTTGGGATGATGATGATGATGATGACGAGTGAGAAGTGACTGACTGGGAGAATGACTGAAGACTATGAACTGCGCTGCTATTATAGTGCCTCCTGTACATTATGAATATATGCAAACTAAGTTTTTGAACTGACTCAAATGAGGAGAAAATGTAGACAAAGTGCTTCCTTTTTCCCACTCTAAATAGTATCATATTGGGCTGGTGCTGCTGGTGGTTGTCGTGATCGCTTATGTCATGGGAGGTTGTTTACAACAGAAAACTGAGAGCGAAGAGGACAAAAAGGAGTATAAGGAGAAAATAATAATCTAGCTTGTGCAGATTACGTATCCAACTCTTTTGTGTGACGTGACGTAACGTCCGTATCATGAGAGAAATGAACTGTGTTGCTTGCACTCCCTCCTGCACAGCAACAGCAGAGAGCCACCTTCCATTATGCTGCTTTTTTCGGCTTTTATAGGTTTTTTTTGTAGGTTGTGACAACCATCATCATCATCAACATCATCATCACAAACAACGTTTCTAATGCAAATAAACGTGAACAAAAGCATATTGAACAGAAACAGGAGGAGGAAAAAAGTAGTCTGAAGCTTGGTCCAAAAAAATGTGTTTATTATTATTTTACACATTTCGATAGATACCTATAGTTTGGAACGAGGCTCATTATTACACCCATTTTGCTTATTTTCTCTTGTCTCACTTTTTATTTTTTTCCCTTTGGACTAGATTACTTCAAGCTAGTGAGTGATCCGAGCCATAAAGGCGAAAAAAATCGAGCATCTTCACGGAAATAAATGGACTATGGACTTTATTGGCTGGCTCTGAGACGGAGAATAATGGTAAATATGGAACGGGGGAGATGGGATCATGTCGTGTAATATAATGAGTGCTCAAATATGCATCGTCTCCTCATCAACATTATCATATCAAGTGTGCAAATTAGCTAGCTCATTATTAATCCCGACAAACAAACAACAAGGGACAATAAGGAATACAAATTGAATTTGATGATGATGCTGAAGACGCAAAGTTGCGCTTTTGCATTGACTGGTTAAGGTTTGGGCGTAAGCTTGTGTACCATACCAGTACCACCAACTGATCATTTTGGATCGCGGTGATGATGATAATGATGTGATGTAATGCTCCAAGCATAATGATAACAGTCTCTTGGGTTATGTTATATGGTCCATGAGAGCTGAGCCATCCCAAATACGATGATAATCAGTAGGCACGCACCTTAACTAAGGTAAACAAGAAGTTTGTAACGCGTTTGCGACAGATTTAACAGGCTACCTGCTGCCACCCATTTATTATTATGCGTGTGTTTGTTATCGTCATAAAATGCTCGTTAGCTGGCTGCCAGAGGTCAGCTAAAAAAGGAGCTGAGGTCTTGAGCTGCTTCCCAATCAATATGATTATTATAGTCTTATCAGCAGTCTCCTCCTAAATTGATTATGATCTTAAGCAACTTACAAAGTTTTATTGCTTCCACGTAGAGGAACGCTAATCATAAAGGCTCTTTAAAATATGACTGATAACGACAGAATGATAATGGTTAAAAGAGTAATCGTTCAAAAGGCTAATTTGATTAGGGCACAAGCACTGCATGGCGTATGACAGATTAGTCAGATTACTGCATTTAAAAAAAATGCCCACCACCAGTTTACGAGCCTTTAGTCAGCATTAGGGATTTTATCCTTACGTAATAGCGCAATGCGCAATGACATGTGTTATATGCGCTTGGAGCATCGCAGAAGACAAAGTTTAGGAATGAGTTGTGATTTTTTGTGTAGGCAATTAAATTGCTGTGGCAAATGGTTCAGCTGAGTAATAAAAAAGTTAATCAAGCATGCACACTTTGTAGTGAGTTTTGTGTCGCATGGCGCATATCACATCTCATCATTGGATCGGTGTAAGGGCACATGGGCAGAAGGAGGGTGAAGTTGTTGCGAAAAATTTGAGCAGCACCTTTTGCATTCATTCGGTCTACCTCTATCTATCTGCAGCTGGCATAATATTCAGATTAAGATTAGAGTTTAACACCTTTTTTTACCTTTGTACGATTATGTGCGTACAAACGATTTCTGTGGAGGTATGCACAGCAGGAAACCATATTTGTATTCAAATTAAGTGGACTATTCTTTACCTTTTTACTCCTCTGCAGAATTTTCTGGCATAAAAAGAAAAAGAGAAAGAAATATAAAAAGATAGCCATTCTAGCATAAATATAGCTATTAGGTAGTTAGTATATGACCATGATGTGATGCGCATTTTTATAGATGAGGTGTATTTCTCTCAAAAGTTATGATTATAATGTGAGCGCTAAAGGTAGCAATAGGACCATTTCGTGTGACAGTTGTCATCATAAATAATGAGATAATCATTTTTTTTTTCTTGTATGCTCATATTACTTGTCTTATGGCTAATGCTATCTTATCTGGCTCAGATTGGAAGCGTTTATATTTGCATGCTTGAAAGCTCTGATAAGAAACGTTTTGGATTAGTCACAGTCAACGTGGCAATCCGGTCCGGGGTAGATTTATTGATATGACTTGTGGCACGGATATTTACACTTTACAAAGATGATGACGAGGCATTCCCAACTATATATTTTTTGTTTCCGCTATAACTTATCAGTGTTTACATGATTAGTGTGTAGAGTGTTGATAACTAAATGACAAACGCTAATACCCAGTCATTAAGAGTGACCTGCTTATCTATGAAGAGAACGGAGGTGTGGAAAGTTTTTTTGTAGAGAATGCGTTTCACCTAAATCTGGAACGATCTATCATCACCAGCCCAAAACCAAGATACCATCATCCTCATCATCTGCTATTAATGTCATAACAGCTTGGAATAAAGAATCCAATTTTCCGTGGAAGGTATAAAAAAACATTAAAGCAGGTTGTATGAAAGTGATCACAAACTTACTCAAGTCCTTATTTATTTCTGAAAAGCTTTTGTTGAAATTAAATAAGGCTATAGTAGCATGATCACAGAAAACATATAGATAGTTAGCGGTTTGCACTGCTCTTTGCCCATCCACCACGAGCTTTGCGTAGGCGCTGAATGTGATATGTTTTGATAGAAATCCTTCCCTCATTTATCTTAAGGCAAGGTACACCACTAAAAAAATGTGTGCCATGAACAAAGCCATATATTTACAATATTTTGTGTATTTAATCAGCGAGTGCGTTGCGACATTTTACAAGGATTATGGCTAGAAAAAAGCTAAACATGCCCTGCACTACTCCAAATAGATATTTTTCATCACACCAGAGAGAGGTCTTCAAGCCAGAGCACATGGGATAATAGGATGCAGTACCTAAAAGGAAAAACTAACAGATTCCAAAATGCATATTCAAATCATGAAAGGGGTAAAAACAAATCAAGCCTCGCTTCAAGCGTTTATTCGGATCTGGATGGGTTTAAACAAAGACAAAAAGTCTGCATACAAAATTAAGCATAATGTACCAGAGTCCAAAGTTTTAGCGACTCTGACATGTCAACCTGAGCACATCTAGGCTCCTCTCATCATTAATGCAAAGCGATTGAGTCAAACATACGGAGCTGCCATACACCTACTCATAAAAACTCACCACTGGAATAATACGACTGGTGGTGATGGTGAGTGAGTAAAGTGAAGTTATTCATGCATCATATCATCAAACAAAAAAAGTAATAATTAGTTGAGTCAACTTCACTCACCTTCATCATCATTCTTCTTCTCAACGCATCGGCACCGTCGTCATCATCATCATCATGATCATTATTCCTTTTCCTTCTCTTCAGACCCGACCAGAATTTTGGTGTTACGTTCTGACTCGTAAGAACGTAATGGTTACATAAAAGAGTCAAGTCAACGTAACTATTTTTTTGTGTCTTTCGCTTTGTATTAGGCATTATTACAACACTGACTAATTGTGGGTAAATATGAGCCTAAAAGAACCAGTAGGGGAAATCAACTCTGAATACATTTGAATGCTAACTGGCTCATATACATATAGAATGAGCTTTATGACTTGACTAGTGAATAACTATTTGAATGCTGAAGGTTAAAAAAATTGTCGTTTGCCGTTAAACGAAGAAGTAAATGATTCATAGGGGACGTATGTTGACTCTCCGTCTGTGTGCGCCACGTAACACTTGTGTCGTTAAAGCAGTTTTTTTTGTGAATTATTGCACCTTAGTCAAATTCCGCACCTGAAGTTGGGGAAAAGATTCCTGGAAATTTTAAAAATAGCTTTATATTTCACAGTGGTTCGCAATCGTGACCGCTCATTACCAACATTTCATAAGAAGCTCAAATAACGACTTTATTGCCAATTTTTATCTCCTCGGTTGACATTTGGCACACGCTTACTTTCCATTTTAATACGATCGTACGATCCCATCCATAAAGTGTATCATGCATAGACCATATGTCACCATCAAACAAAGAAAGTAAAAGGGTACAAACGTAAAGAAAACATGTCAGAGAGGAAAATCAGAGCACAGTTTTATTTATTAATTTGCTAATCATTCATCACATTATCAGTTGGAGGGTTGAAATAAGAGCAAAGGTTAAAGTCCATTGGACTTCCAGTTCATCTCTGACTGAGAGATGAGAACTTTCTACGTTTTTGTCCATAAGTAGGTAAGTAACAAGTATACACGACGAGGGCAAAAAAAAAGATCCAAACTTCTTTTCTTTTTCATACTTGTCAGCGTAAAATGGAGATTAAACTGCAGATAAGCTCTCTAATAATAATCCCAATGTTGCAGATTCCTAATGGCTTGAGGAAGAAAGTGATAAAACAAAACTGGCATGCAAACATTGAAACGTTTTACGTTTCTCATAAAAAAATATAGCACCGATCCTTAGAAAAACAGTATATCTCACTTTTTTTTTACTCTCCAGCAAGCTATCACGTGCTAAAATGTGGACGATAAGGATAATATGTTATCATATTCTCATTTCGATTACCGATAAAGAAAAACAGCAGCCACCCTGCTAGATTACACTTGGCAATTATCTTTATGGCTCATATGTACATAACAAACTGGATACCTACCTGTAGGCCGATGAGGATGATGATGAAGATGATGATGCTAAATGATGATATGATATGGCACATCCTTCGACAAATAGTAATGTAGGTTGGTTGACCTCACATGGATAATGTTACGGTACCATATTTTCTTCTCTGACAGAACCAGTCAAAATATACTAAGCCCTATCAGCCATCCATAATAATATCGTACACGTCTCCAATTTTTTTTAACGACTAACTAGCTATATGACTCAGAAATAAATAAACAGAAATACAAATTACTTACATCTCTTCTGTAGCGGTGCGGTGGCGTACAATTTCCCTTTGTTTTTTAAGGATGGATGAGCCTCATCCGTCTCCATTATTTGTCTATTATTTCATTTTATTAGGGAGAATTATTGTGCTTGTTTGCTCAAATGATATGATACAAGAGAAGGGAGGAAATGACACTTATTTTTTTCGAGAACTATATCTTCACGTGTTCCGAGATGGATTGTTGTATAATGGGCTGATGATGAATAGATGGCAGTTTTCATATTGTCGTTATGTTTTTTACACGCATCATGTCAGTAGGTCACACCTACTCAAATTTGAGATGAGGCTCAAATATCTATTCCCTCCAACCTTTTATTAATATTGTTCACGCTGGTGTATGGACAACAAAAACGTATTGTGAGCGCCTAATCATTCTCCCAATCAGTTTGTTTCTTGAGGGAATCACGATCATCATGACATTGATATGTATCGCCAATTTTTTCCTCTATTATGCTCGTGTGCGAATGTGACCTTTTTGGAGTAGATTTTTTTAAAGGTAACTTTATTACAGATTATGCATAGGTATATAGTTGTGAGCCCGTGGCAAATGTAAAAATATTTTATCATAACATAACACATTTTTCATCAAAAAATTGAAAGAAATTATATGCGACAGTTTCATTGCTACTATAATGTACAATGGGTTCACCCCTTTTCAGCCACTTTTGGAGGATGATGATGACGTGAAGTGACGAATTTGTAAAATGAACCAGCTCGACCATTAACCATTATCATGATTAGACCTTCCAAGTAGAGAGGAGTGTGGAATAAAATTCCATATATAAAAATATAAGATAATAAATTATTTTCCCCCAGTTGGTCCTGTATTGATGGAGAGAGGACTATTTTTACATTTTTTCTATTTCTGTAACAGTTGTTTTTGCTTACGTAAGGTCATCCCAAAACCAACATTTAGACCAGATGATGCCGAATAAAGATAGGGATAATGATAATAAAATATGGGCCGGCGACAGATATACCGACAACGACGAAACAACCACGGTGAAGGTACTTCATTGACAGGATGTGGCATTATTGCAAATGTCATTATATTTTTGGCTTGAAATGAAATAAGAAAAACACGTAAGAAAAAGAAAGGCAAGAAAACGATTTCAAGATCGGAGAGTGCTCTCGCTAAATGTGAATATCATCCAATGAAACTGATCATTGAGATAAATCTTGGAATGGGAATTGTTCGAGCTTTCTTCGAGGACAACATTTTTCTGCTCTGACTTGACAAAAAATTCTTGAGCTTTCGGAGCAATTTGTAGGAGCCTAATTCGCATCATCCCATTTATTGGTCATTGCTGTATGTGTATGACTTGAGATTTGTCATTGGCTTTGCCAGAAAAAGTCAAGTCAAGAGAAAAAGTCGAAAACAGAGAGACGAAACGGAGGAAAAAGTAATTGACATCATATCTATATTATACCAAAGACTACCAATTGTGCATAATAAAATCCTCGCTACCAAATATACTTTTACATGTTCCCCAATATGAGTCGTATAATTTTCCCTCCCTATATTCCTTCTCGCTAAAAAGTGAAGGAAAAAGGGGCTCTAAATCCCAAAATGACAATGAAGTAAACGATGCAACCAGCAAACTATAGCCAAAAAGCCGACCAAAAGGTTAGTCACTCCGTTCGCTCAAGATTATTAGTATGCTTCTTCCCATGCCATATGCCAACTTCACTGAAAGCGGCTTAGGCAACCTAAGCACATAGGCTAATATGCGAACATTCAGGTCTAGAAAGAAAGGGAATTTTTTTCCCTACAATGTCTACGTAATGCCCGTCTACTTTGCTTTTTCCTCCTACTTACTACTTACCAATTCCATGCCGTTCCCCAAGTTAGATGAAATTGCGCTAAAAAAAAGTTTTCCCTTTTCGATGCTAACGCTAAACCCTACAAGTTCCCCTTGTTCTCACACACCACCACTAAATCCACAATTTGGATCCGTTTGCTAAAGACAGACATTTGCCATTTTATTAGGATTGCCATTACTATTACCATGCTACTACCTCCTCTGCAGTTCACTCACTCATTTGCGAGTCGACCTTATAGTTGTGTGGAAATTGTGACAGGCGGCTTTGACTAGGATTCTCCGAATAGCTTGGATAAGCCACATTGGATGCAGTTCAGTAGTGCAGATGTTGTTTTTTTGGGGAGCCATAGCCATCATCATCGTCATCATGATCAACCTCATGCACGGAATGAAATGGGGAATAAAAAGTGCCGCACTATAGTCAAAACTCGGAGAGTTCCGAATGGTCGCCGTCCGTGTGCTCTTTCTCCACTCCATGCTCAATATCCCATTTTAACTAAAGCCTGTTTAGCCCAAACGTTTTAGTCCCACCAGCTCGCGACCGAGTTTAACTTATATATTTTTATGAGTTAAGACTACGATACGGCGAGAGTACAACCCTGGTGTGATGTGACTTGCATGATGATGAAACTGCAAGGAAAAAAAAGTTGGTTGCAGTAAGGCAGGGTGGTATTTATATATTTTTTGAGCAGTTATACCCCGATTCTATCTGTAGCGTAGGGATGGAGAAAAAAAAGTTGCTATTTGGTCTAGTCCTCCGCTTTTGTTTTGTCGGTGGTGGTAGTGCGGCGGTGGAAAAAAAGCCATATATCTCCCATCCTCATTCCATTCATAATAGGGTTGACATTCAACTGCATTATGCCATGACACGACGCGATCATTATATGGCTTTGTGCTAAATTTCCAGGTTCCATGAGATGATGATCATGTGTGGAGAAATTTAGACATTTTCTTGGACTCTGTGGGGAGACGAGACGAGAGTGGTAATATGGGATGGACGAGACGTCACTCGCGATAACAGAATTAATATCAGTCCAACCTGGTTACAGTCATGTAACATCACATGTATTTGTTATTCTTGCTTGGGCATTTGTATGACAAGGACTTTCTTTCCTGGAAATGCCAATGCACTCGAAATAGGTTCCTCCCTAGTAACTTAGTTAGGTAAATGCTTAGTTATTTATTTAGTCTTTAGTTGCTTTTAATCGGGTCATCACGCCATGCCGTTTGTTTATCAAGCCTTGTGGGAGCAGTACATGAACATGAAAGAGAAATTATAGACATTTCCTTGATGAATGATATGCAGTTTACTTTCACTTGAAAGAAAATTAGAGGTGGAGGAGCAAACACATATATTTTTTTACAGAACAGGGAATATTTTTATTTCATTGAGGTTTGTAATATTTAGATATATAAGCATATATATAATATATAATAGTCATTCATGAATACATACATATGTAGTGTAATTGTATCTGTAAGATTATAGTTGTACACGTTACATAATTAAAAAATGAGAGAATAATCAATGTAGTTTTTTATTTGTTTTTTTTTTCGTTTGGAAACTCCATTTTTTGAAAATATCATCGCTTGTAAATATAATTTTTCCCATAAAAAATCAACTTTTTTTTGTTCTCATTTGTTATCTATCGTCATCTGCCTTTGACCTGTATTGAAAATTTTCTTGTTGAATAAATCATGTGGTAATTTTCTTGTTTGTAACAATAATATTGTATATAAATTACGAATGAAAATAAAGATTCTTTTTACGATAATTAAAAAGTTCTCGTTTTTTTTGTATTTTTTTCTCTCCCCCTCCTCTGGTCTTACATGTTACAAAAGGTATATGAAAATTGTAAAAGTGCTGCAGAGAATTGTTTAAGGTGGAGACTTGGATAGACTTTTATATATGAAAATGGGAGACTTGTCCACTTTCACCAAACTCACTTTCACTCTTCACATAAATATATAAAGTGTTATTGAGACGACACATTTAGGAGGATGATGATATACGATAACGATAAAAATTGCAAAATAATTTGTTTGTTTTAACCTTTTCCTTCACTAGAGTTTAAAAATACTTAAAAAATAAATACAACGAACGAATAACGAGTTTAAATAACAGGAGATTTCTCATAAAAACTTGGAACGAAAATATATTTGGATCTTTTTTATATACCTTTTTTAACAAAACAAAAAAAAAATTCCCGTATTATCGATAAATATATATATATATTGGGCATTTATAGTATATTTTTTTCTCATATATGTTTATTATCTGACAATGTATATAATATATATATTGTATAAGCATGCACGTAATAAAAATTAATTCTTCTCGGTTATATCTCTGTATCTCTAGTTATGTAATATAAAGGATTTTTTCTTCTTCTAGAATATATACCGTTTAAAATGACAGAATAGATGATTTCACAACAACAATAATGATCATTATTAATATAAACATATTTTTTTTTGTGTTTTTCTTCAGCTATGTATGTTACGGATTAATAACAATATTTACCATCCTTTGTATTATTTTTGGGCTATTTTATATAAATAAACCTATGTTTGGGGGCTGTTGTAAAAAATTCATTGTTAAAATGTCCTCTTCCTAAAGTTTACAATTACAGTTTAGAGTTGTAATTTGTTAAAATGTGTACCATGCTCAAAGTGTGTATCTATATTCGTGAGAAACGTTTTGTGACACGACGAGACAATAGAAATGGTTGTATGCTTAAAAATAATAAAAAAATTATTGAATTTTTTTTTGTGGTTTTGTTTCCTCTACAAGCTACATATAGTCACTATGAATCCTACATATATATAGTTGATCTACTTTACCTATTTTTTTTGTTAAATGCGGCGCGTGTACGTACGTCAAAAAGGTGAAAAGGTAACAGCATTTTGGGTTAGAAAACTACAATCTTTTTTGCTTTCACTCTATAGCTAGTATAATAATGTATGGAGTTCTAGTTAATTAACGTAATAAAAACACAGACAGATTCAAGTTTCACTAGAGATTAGTTATTACTCTTTGTTTTTGCTAGTAATAAAACAGGGAAACCTAATATGGATATCTTTTTGTCGATAGGTTTTAAGTAAAATGTACAACAATTCTAAAATATATCTTTTCATCTATTTCTTTTTCTATCCGCGTAGCACACTTTCTGTTAATTCATTTCGAAGGTATCAAATCTGATTTTTTTTGTGTTGACCAGCGGGCAATTGTAGTTCTACCGAGTTTTGTTTTTCACGAAAATACACAGAGGGAAAGCTACGTGAGTGTTGTGTAATTATAATAATACTTAAAATTTCAAATATGAACTAGCTTCGGGAACGTGTTATCTATTGAAATTAGAAGTACTACAGGTTTTTTTGTTTCGTAATAAAAAAATTTGCTGTGATGATGATTTTTTTTTACGTATTTGTGATTATTTAGGTTTTACTATAATTAGAATTTTCTAGCATAAATTGTGTAATATAGGATATTTTGTATTTTTTTCCCTTCTCATACTGATTATTTTTCTTTAGTTTAAATCGTATAGGTTTTTTTAGCATTATTACTTTGATAAAGCATGTCATATCAACATTCAGTTTAAGTTCAAGTTGTATATATTTTGCGGGGGTGGTTGTTTTCCTAAAGCTAAATATTCATCGAAATCATTAGTTTTCTCATACCTAGTTTGTATCTTTTATGTACACGACGCAGCCTAAAAGTATCTAAGATAGGATATATATCTGTTAAAAAACCGAGCTTTCTTTTTCAGTTCACAGTCAACACAAAATATAACTATTTTTTTCAAGCAATTTTAACGTAAAAACACCGATCTCAGGGAAATATAAGTAGATAATTCTGTTAAAAAATGAGACTTTTATTTGATTTGGCCAACACCGATCTTGTTTAGTTTTTTGCGGTTCCTTGCTCCTGGATCAAATTGATTTCTTTTTAACCTAATATGTTTTTATTAATGTCATTATTATCTTCAGTTTTCTCTCAATAAAAAACGACTTTTTTTTGTTCGAGTATTTTTTCTCTTCTTCTGTATTGTAAAAATCAACTAACTTAGATCAGTTATAAAAATGGTAGTTATAAAAAACTTAATTTGCATAGAGTTGTTCTTTTTGTTTTTATATTTCATCTCTCTTGATTACAAACTATAGTCCCTTGTCAATTCTCATTCCATTGGTCACTATCACGTTTTCATGGTTAGGTATATGAAATACGTATGTAAAGTAAATGCTTGCCCTGTTAGTTCTCCCGCATGCACCGCTTCTGCTTTCACCCACCCACAGATCCAGTGACAGAACGCTCATCATCATCATATAGTTTACAGATCAGTACGGCCAAATATAATGTGTATTGCTGTGAAAGTAATGAACGCGAAGCAAAACAGATAATTATAGATGTGGAGACGTTCTTCCCTAATTTTTTCCCTATCCCAGAATAGTTTCCATCCTTAATAACTGCTCACTACGATTGGGCAAGGTTAGTTGCAACATTGATCTATTCTGGTTGTATGAAAGGTCGAAAGCACAATTAGTTAAATTGATTCTAGCTTGTAGCATCCTAGCATGATTTATACTTAAATACGTACGTACTCCATCTCTTCCCAGCTTTTTCCCGATTCCTCTCAACATAACTCACATGACCTATTATGAATACAAAAATCTTACGTAAAATTAGCAAGATTTTTTTTTGTGATTTTCCTTCTAATTATAGCATGTTGTAATTACGGGGTAATAATAATAATAATATATCGATTCTGTTTTTTTCTTCCTTGTAAGTGCGATTCTCGCCTACAAAACTAGATATATAATATATATGGATTTTTAAATATATAAATTTTATATTTTATATAGAATATATATATATGGATCTATCTTGCTAAGATTATTTAAAAATGCTTTAAATAATAGTAATACTCATGAATGAGGGTGGTTGCACCGCGCTAGAATCACTGGTAATGAAATTATATAAATATCTCTTCCCCTATTATAAAAACACGTTGATTTTTTTGTTGTAAAATACCTTTTTCTAACTTGTAGAAATAACGATGATAAAAATGATTTTTTTCTCCCTACAACGCTACGTCAATATATTATATGAATTGTATGTAAAACCTGGTATTTATATTAGCATAATAAATATATACACATCTTCCTTCAAAAAAGTTACTATAAAAAACTAGCCTATATAGTTACCCTAATCATGTATGTATCAGTATATATATCTTCATTTTAAGTAACAAACAATCCTTGTTAAATACACTGCTGATGCACTATCTCTAGTTCATATAAAGATGATGAGTCTACTGATCTAGTCCTAACTGTTATATATGTCTATAATTATCTGACAAAAATTATGATTAAAATCAAGTCTCTTTATTATACAGTTTTGTTGTGATTGGTTTGCATGTTTGGAGCAAAAAAATATATTAGATATAAATTAAGGAAGGAAGGAGGACGCCCTATCATCATCTAAAAGAAAACAGTTGAAGTCTAGAAGTATATATTTGCAGTCGTTTTCCTTAAATCCTTACAAGTTTAAAGATAAGTAAAAGCTTTTCTCTGGAGTTGGTTTTTTTTTTTTGACAGTCAGACAAGATTAGTATAAATAGGTTATTATAAATCACACCTGCGAAGACGAACAAAAGACGCTATAGCTAGTATAGTTTACAAATGGCAACAAAATAACAATCCTTTACGACCCTTTTTGTCTGTGGTGGTGTGTGTGGTTCTTATAAAATAAGTACGTATGTGAATAACTCTGCATAGTCAAGATCATCAATAATCATATTATGCTTATTGATAATGTAAAAGGTAATTTCCTCCTCGACAACTCCCTTGATTTGTATTGCTTTTAAAAATGATTATTAAATATGATTATTATTTCCATTTTATTACTCAAGTCGAAGACAAGAACTCACTCCTAATTAGTATGATTATAGGTTATATACAAAAAATTCCGGATTACTTTGTCTCAGTGTGGAAATATTGATTTCTGTTAAATATCTTTTGCATGTAATAGAAACGTATGAAAAAAGTCTATGTTCCTTTGCTTTTACTTTGCTCTTTTGGAAAGCTAAAATATATCTCAATTAAATATATTGACACTAGTTGTTTATTGGTTGGTGTGAGTTGGTTTTGATGGATGTGTGTGGAGTGGAGTAGTTAATGATCCAGCTAACTGCTTATAAAAGTAGCAATTAGTTTTTATAGATTAAGGTCTTTCTTTGTTATTACTTCTAAAGTTTTTTTTATAGAGATTAAGTAATGTAGGTTAAGAATGTTCAAATGTGTGGGCGACTCCATAATAATACGCACATTTGTTTTTGGGTGACGATATTTAATGGATATTGGAGTCGACTGTGTATCATCGTCGGCTGGATCAAATGCAAACGTTGTTTTTGGTCTGCGAAAAAAATGCCCCTCTGTTTATAAAAGACTTAATAATCAGGCTGATAAGTGGAGATTATGACATGACGCTGACAAAACTGCCGCCACCATGCACTTGTTATCATTATCCTCATCATAACTATATTTTTTTGCAGGTCAGAATGACAATTTACCATATTACTACTGTTATTGTTATTATTATTACTTTACATAAAAAAGGACTTATCAGAGTTTCACTATCAGCGCTACACATCTCATAGAAAAAATTTGCAAGTCTCATGTTGGAGTTTTTATATTTTTCATTTATACACTCGCCCACCCCTCATCATCTCACACACAACAGCATAGCGTTTAGAGGAACGCTTTCACATACATGTCATATTACATATTTTACTTATTTAAAGCGGTGGAAAAGATTTTTTTACGCACATTTTTCTTGGGTATGCCATGCCACCATGACTTTCACTTCAGTCACTCATTAATGTTTTTGCATTCATCACTCACTTCATCCTTCCAGATTTCCACTTCCCGTCAGTCATTCATTGCCCGTACCGTAACCCAGTAGTAACACCTATTATTCTTGCTTGATTAGTTGTCTCCATTCTCTAAATTTCCTATAAAATAATTACACAATAGTTTGATTTTCATGATAAGTCCTTTAAAAAATTTCATTCTCGAATAAAAATAGCTACTGTTTAAAAAGTGGAAAAATAAAAAAAAAATCCTCCCAATAAAAATGTACTGGAAGGGGATGAAAAAATCTACTTCTGAGAGTAAAAAATTTGGTATATGTCTGCTCATTGTAAATAATTCTTGTTTTTGCACCTATACGAATAGTGGATTTCATGCTGTTTTAGGAAATACATACGAACAACACACTCCTTGTTTCATCTCATACCACACACACATACCGCACACGTCAAAAGAAAAACAAAACAATTTATACTCCCACGCATATCCCTCCTTAAAACGTTCCAATCACTGATAAATTCAGCTCATTTCAGTTTGATCCTCACTATACCCATAGCCACTACCTACCAAACTACTTCCAAAATAACATAATTTTGATTGAACAGCCACACATTCTAATTGGTTTCTATATGACAGATTTCTTACACTAGTGTGGGCTCTTCCTTAAGCATTTAGTTTATTGTGGTTTTCATTAACCTATTTCAGAAATGTCAGTAGCATAAAATGTGGTTGTGAGCAACGAGAAGAAGGATATAATTCCTTTTGGGTACAAAAAATTCACTCCAACTTTTCTGGACTGATAATGCTGACGAGTAAATATAGATAATGCATAGAATATGACTGCATATGGGTGCTGATGGTTTGGTTAAATCGTTACGTTAAAAGTTGGAAAAGGTTAAATATTTATTCTGAGATTCACGCATACCATGTGGATGGACAGATGCATGCATACAATTAATCAACCGCTACCTTTTACATTCATCCTGTGATTTGATGATAATGTAGGTGCTGAACAGAATGACGCGATGGCCATGTCCAATATCCAAACTGAATGTCAACAGAGAGGAGTCAAGTGACATTGACACTCTCTCTGCGCGAACCCATCTGGGCACCTTATGCGCATATAAAGATAATTATAGCGCTGTTTCTATCTGCTCTGTCCATCTAATCATGAAGTGAATAGCTGTTGACAGTACAGCTGCACAACCTGTATCGCACACTCGCTCACACTGCATTCATTGTATTTCTGGTCATTCTTCTTCCCATTTAGGATGACATGACCATTTGCATCTATTCATTCATTCATGAAAATTCACAAACATTTCCGAGCTCTGAGCTCTTCTGGCTAGAATTGAACAGTCCAAAAGAGTGATCTGATGTGGCTCGTAAGCAAATAGACTTATTACGTAAGTAAAACCCAATAAAAAATTTATAATACCAGACCAGAAGAAGAATTACTTAAAGATGATGTATAAAAGCGTAGAAAAATGTACTCTGGAAACCCCTCATTGGCTATGGTGGTTTGCTCATTATTGAGAATATAAATGATAATTTTTTCTTCGTATTGGATATCTTTATGGTTGGTTTGGAAGAATCTTTAGACGTTCTGTAAGGAAGATGTATTTTTACTCTCTGACTGGATAATTAATTAGCTTAAGACTGATGTACGCAATAGGAATAAATTTTGGCTGGCAATTTTCCTTTCTGACTCTTCGGCATATAGAAAAATTAGTCTAAAATAGATTAAGATTTTCTACTCGCTTCGGCAGGAATTATGTATGTAATTCTGGGCATTTGTTCCTCTAAAAATTTGCCAAACCCTAAAAGAAATACCAAGTAATTTTTTCTGCTTACGGAAGATTGTTTTTCTGCAAAATGAACGGACACAAAATTCACATCCAAACATGTTAGCCATGATCACATCATCCACATCCTCACTTAAAAAATAGGTTTGGTATGAGAAATTCCTATTTCCTATCCTAACACTGATTGTTTGATTGATTCCTCAAGACGACCACCGAAGCTTCACCCATTTCAAGCCAACCTAACTCATTCATATTCCCTTCCTATCTAGTCATAAATATAAATGTATTAATTATGTTATTGCATTGAAAAGTTATATTGAGCGGATCATACCAAGCCATACATCTCTGTTTTTAGTGCATTCAAACGCCATCCCAAATCACACACAGCCCAAGAAAGAGAATGACATTGAACCGCTTCTTCAAGTCTTCAACCCACTCACATTCAGAACGACATCGACAACACCCGAGAGTCGACCCATGACATGAAAACCATCTCAATATTATTCTCAAATCCCTACATTTTTCTTGAGAGCTGATAGACACTCGCTCTCTTCCAATTCTGTCCTCTCAAAAGAAGATTTGCGGTTTTCACTTTTCTTCCCTCATAAAACTCACATCTCATTACTGACAAAGGCATTAAAAAATTGCACATGCACTCCAAAAAAAATATTGTTCAGCCTATTCTTGTCTTCTTTTTCTAAAGATGATGCACATTAGCATAAATATGACTCGATAGAGACGATAACAATTAGTTTTTCCTCTGTGTAGTTATATAGCATTGGTTAGTAACCTGATTAGTAATCTGGTTCTTGTCCTTGCAAATCTTATAAGTAGATGCTCATGATGATGATGGTCTCACCAAGTCTAACTGACATGCAACCCAACAGTTCATACGTTTAGCCTTAGCCTTATGTCCCTGTTCCTTTCTATAAAAAAAAACTTGAGAGCTCTCGCTATAGATGGCCATCCCCTATAAATATGACATGATGATATATTATCAAGCGAAATATTCACTAATTTTTCCTGCAAAACTGTATAATTTTTTTGAGGCTTTCACACTGCCCAGCTCTCATGTTATGTCATCCTTGTTATTATAAACAAAAGCTGTCTGCATATAATTTGGGTTATTAAAAGTGAACTTCCACTGCAACTGCCACTCAGCATGATTTAGGACTTACGCATGCAGTGAATATAATTACACGTACAAAAACTTGCCACTACTACGCAATTACATTATTGGTTTAGTATTATGTCTTAATGCAATATTTTTTACCCTTTCTTATTCGGCTTCATGAGATTTACAAAAAAAAAGTCAAGTATCAGTTCATTCTGTTTTTTACCCCTATTTTTTGTCTCCCTCTCTTCTAGGAAAAAGTGGATTCCAGCAGGTGTACAATTTTTTAAATTTATTCCTTCCTGGTACTTTAGCTATATGATTAAGTTTTTACATGGGACTGCAATCTTGTATTTAGGTATCATTATGTTTTGTTTAAAAAAAAGTCCATGGAAAATGAGCCTGAGCCATGAGTGAAACTCGTGTTTACTTTGTTCTTTGCGTGATATCGTTAATGTCCTCTAATTTATCGTAATTTAGATGATTAGCCTAATTTTAAATCTCTCCGTCTAGCCATCTGTTTTACTTATAAGATATTGATTGAAAGGGGGGGAGGGAGACTATCAGTTGGATTGGATTTAAACTTTATTAAGCTAATTAATTTCGTTGACCTCCCATTTCCTCATCACCATCAGGATCTTAATGATTTGAATGAAGCTAATTTATTTACAATACATACGACAGTATAGTACTCAGAATAAGTAGTTTCGCACTCTTGCATATTGGATTTGACCTTTTAATGTTCGACTTAACTTTGGTTTGAGTAACCTTTCTAGCCCAATTTAGTTCACCACCAACCAATATTTAATCTATGCAGATGAAAAACAACATCCGTTTGTCCATCAACAACACGGCTGATTATCTTAATAGACTTTTTTATGGTTTAACTTATGCTCCTACCTAGCGTCAGCAGCGTGATCACGATCATCATCATTAATTCAATTCATCAAGTTGAAAAGGAGTCAAGGAACCCAGTCACATTAAAAAAAAAAACTGTACAACTTATACTTTCGTCCTAGCACTCTCACTGACCTTTTCGATCAGATCATCACCATCCAACTTTAAAGCTAAATGCGGATAGGCATAATTTGTTTGTACAGAAGGACTCCACAAAATTATCATTGATAATTAGCTTTATTACTTTAGTGCATGTTAAAAATGGTAATTTAGCCAAAAAACTCAATCTAAATCCATATAATTTTAACGTACAGCTAGGTATATTTATGGTAAATTCTCTGCCTTCTTTCAACACACACGGAGACAGACAAAAATCTGATTGATTACGTGTTTGCCTTTTTCCCATTAAAAAATACCTACTCAGTTAATTCCATTCAGCCAAAGTTTATCAACGCGAGCTTCACTCCACTATCAATGAACAACATGCGTCATCTCCGTTCTTCTTCCTAATATAATCAATCTGCTCGCCATCATAACAAAGTTCAAACAAGAGACTTGACTCATGAATAGCATGCAAAGTCACACACGTGCATATATTACAGCGTTCATTGTTCTGCATAGAAAATACGTTAAAAATCATTCATAACTTTAGTGACTATCCCTTCCCTAAACTCCCTGTCTTCAATTTTTTGCCAAATGCCTCAACTCCAATTCATGGAACTTCATCATGAGCCTAAAGAAAGTGCATAAATCTTTTGACTGATAACAAAATGAAGAGAAAAACAACTTATAAATGAAATGAAATGAAAAAAAAATCAGTGAAATGTGACAAGAGAAAGTGTATCATTGATCATCATCATAAAAAGTGAAATATATATGAGAACTCTCAAGCCAAAACTTGCTCTTTTTTATGCTAAACCCTTTTTTATATGAATGAGGTAAAAAAATCAACGAGAAAAAAAAACTCAACAAATAAATTAATAAATAAATAAAAAGTCAATCTACAAGATCAAGTTGCACTCATGTTATATATATATTTTTTTTTGTTGTCTGTTGCCAAAAAATGAAAAATATACGTTCTTATTTTCCGAAGTCACAGGTAAATATTTTATAATAATATAAATGATAATTTGATTATATAATATAATAATGAGTCAGTTCTTTGTATATTTATGTATAGCATTACTTAACATACGATTACATCTCGAGAAGAAAAAACTGAGGATTTCATGAATCCATCACTTATTACTACACTTTTTTTATACATCATGCAATGAATGCTAAGATGGTTCAAAAAATAATTAAATTGTTATATATTAGCGAAATCAGCAGAAAAAAACTTTCCTTTGATGGGTTGGCCTTAACTTTTCACCACCAACTTTCTTTTCCCCCAAAATACACTTTACAAACGCGCTGTGTTGTTCGCTGGATTCTTTTTTAAAAACTAGAAAACTAAATATATATATAAATGCTTTCTCTCTGAAATTAAATGGTTGCTTAAATAGATAAACCTCTTATATTTAACTCTTTAGTAAATGGTTTAGCCTAAGGTTAATAATATCTTGATCCTTTTTTCATATATACCCCTCGTCATTCTATATAATAGCAATATAATAATATATGTTAAACGCATATAAACGATCTCTCTATTTTTCGAATAATTAATATTAAAATGTCTCTTTAAAATTTGTGAAAACTGGTTCCTCTCTTTAAAAAAAATGCATTTTCTCTCGGGTAAAATAATAATATGTAGCATCATCAACATCGACATTTGTTTAAATGAAAAAAATATAATATATACTATCTGTATGTGTGTACCAATAAGAGAGAAAGAGAATTAGAGCAGTAGTAAAAAATAGAAAAGGAGAAAATAATGAATTGATTAGTGCATGAAAAGAAATGAGGTTGGTTTGTTTACAAGCTATCATCTGGCCAAATGCTGGATCCAGGGGCGGTCTCCAGAGTTGGGGATTCCCCGAGCCCCTCATCCCTATCGAAACTTCCCCAGAGTGAGCTAGTAACACTGACAGAGTTGTTGGTGCCGGTGGCAGCGAACAGATCGCTGAGTTTCGTCTGCGAGCCCCCAATACTGTTAGGCCCACTTCCTCCAAACAAGTAGGAATCCTCAGAGCGAGATGAGGACATCAGTCCTTCCTGACCTGTGGCGTCAAGGAAAGAGAACCCCAAGTCGGACAACTGGCTGTACACATTGCCAGGGGCTGGGACGCCAGGTTGTCCGTTTGTTGTAGTGGTGGGAACACCAACCCCACCATTGGAGGTCATTGCATTCCTTGCTGAGAACCCGTTCAGAGATGAGAGGGAGGAAAGGCTTCCTCCGCCACTGCTGCTGCTTCCCACAGAGTTCCCGTTATTAACTACTCCGCCGTTAAGTGGCACGCTGGACAAACTACTGGAGAGTGAGTTGATAGCACCTAATCCAATGCCAAGTCCTTCCAGTCCACCAAGTCCGCTCAAGCCTGATAATCCATTCTTGTACAGGCTGGCCAATAGCTCAGCAGAGTTGGTCAGCTCATCCTGACCCAATGCCTGAGACTGACCATCCATTGGCAAGCTGCCAGTCCTGATAGCAATGTGAGCTTCAATTTCACGCTTCGCCATTTGCACATTGTCAGGTAGACCGGTCACTTCGAACACTGGATCTTTGTCACGGGATGGTGTCACAATGTAAGTGTGCGTTTGCTGTTGGATGCGCTTGATGGTGGCACCCTTTGGGCCAACTACGAGACCAACCACACGGTATGGAACTCTCACCTGAATTGTGATCTGCCCTGGAACTGGAGCTGGGGCACATGGTCCTCCATTTGCTGAGCCACCCTTACGCGAAGCACGGATTTGAGAAAAGTGCTCTGCTGCGCTTAAAATCTCACGCTTTGCAGCGTTCACATCTTCCTTACGCCCGGTCACGACAAATACCGGCTCCTCACCTCGAACTGGCGTCTTGATGTATGTGTTTGTCTTGGCTCTCAACGCCTTGATCTTGCAACCTGGAACAAAATTTTTAAAAAAATCATGAAACTCTTCCTCTTAAACTCAACTCAAAGCATTCCTACCTACCAATCTATTTTCCACCTGCTGGAAGTCATGCAGATACAATAGCATGAAATATTTAGATTTCATGATTATGATTATGATCAAACAAGTACATTATTCCTCCAGCCCACACTCGACTCTCCTGCCATCATGATTCTTCCTTCCTTTACTGGAAGTACTTAACTCACATCTCTACAATATCCTCCCTGGAATTCCTTCCTGACATGCGCATACATTACAATCACAAAGATGACTTGACGCATTTATCCAGTCGCTCTCCAGTTTTTTTTTCATAACGCATTCCATTCCTCCTTCCACCGCACTTCCATTATCATCCTCATCATCAGCATCGTTAATGGCAGAGAGCCACATGGGCATACCATCCATCCTTCCTCCACCACCACCATTATCCAAAAAAGGCTACATGTAACAACGGAACGGACATGAAGGAGGAAATATATATCCTCTATAAATGGATAAAAGCGAACTACATCATTCATCCGCCAGCAGCAAAAGTCGAAACGTTTTCTTTGCACATCCTCTCCTCTACATTCCCTTTCCAAAATTCATGTAATTTGCTGACACTGCCTAATTCAAAATGACTGGCTGTGAGAATGATTGCGAATTAAAGTTATGATTAGGAGGACTCCATTACATCTGAATTATTATCATGATGATGAATGCAGAAATAAACGTTTGGAGCATTTTCCTTGTTAAGGTCACATTCCAAGAACCAACGTCTGGAAAAAAAGATTATTTAACTGAATCATCATCAAATAATGAGGATAAGGAGGGATGCTGGACTCGACGTATGTTTTATGACAAAAAAAAGCTGAAAAAGAGGAAATAACTCCAGAATAAAAGACGGATAAACGCTTTAGAGCTGTGGACACAAGTACATCTTCTCAGCTCTTTTATATTATACCAGCATATTATTCTTCATTCAGACTCAGACTTCTGCTCCTTTATGTTGAAGCCATTCTCAATCTGCTCCCTCCATCCTCTTTTGAAAAATTAAGTAAAGAAGATCCCATTTTATTCTATCCTTTTCTCAACATCCAAAAACTAAATGAAAGAATGCCTCGCTCTAGAAAAAAAAGGAACGAGCTAGAACATCTAAGCTTTTTAGCCCCCAATCCATCCCTGATCCATGCAATCCAATATCCCCCCAAAAAAATTCTAAAACTTAAACAAAAAAGTCCACGAGTTAGCATCAGTCAGCGTAGCGCAATCCTATCAAGCCAAGCTGCATGGAACATTGGAGTAGCATGGCTATGGAGCCACATTCTTTCTTCCCCTTTAAGTTAATATTTTTCCTCTCGATTATATTCCAACAAAAGATGTTGCTACGCTAAAAACTGACTGGGAATATGACTGGGGCTGGACTACTGACTCAACTGCAATTCCCCGTCTTGTCTGACAATCATTATATTGAACGCAACATCCACCTCGGTGGTAACAACCAAGGCATATGGCGAGGGGAGACGAGCCAACATAACAATATTAACAATCCATATTTGGAAGAGATCTTCGCGCTCCCTCACAAATACAATAGTGGAAAAAACTCCTTCTGCAAGCCCCATTTTTACCAGTGCATTGCATCTATCCACCGTAACAAAAACTTGCCCATTTACATAATATTAGAAAATACTACAATGGATGGGAATGGTATATGGATATGATCCCGTGCAACAAACACGCATTACTCATTCCTCTCTCTCGGTCTTATTTTTTTTTCTCCCAAGAACATTTCAAGTCTGAACAACAGGAAAACGAACTTTATAAGCGGAGCCCTTGAACTCGACATGGAAGGCGACGATCATCATCACCACCACCACCAAGATATACATATATAAAGGATGATGATGATTATGTATGAAATGTTTGTTCATACTTTTGGGCCCCAATCTATCCTAATCCTTAGTGCTCATCTGCTCATTCAATAGCCCAAAGCAACCTTCTCATTTTCATTGTGGAAAAATAATACGTACCAAAAAGCATCATCACTGTACCAAAACGCTGATCTGATGCTCCACTCTGTTCAACTCTCAATCATTATAATAATCTTGATTTTTTTTTTCCTACAGACAATGTACTAATCCTATGCAGCTCCTCTGTACTGAGCCACTATCAGTTTTTAGACAATGAAGGAGAAGAGAGCTGGAAGCCAATATAATGATCATCATCCTCATCACCTTTATCTCTTGTATAATCCACAACATAACATCCACCTTTTTGTTATGTTGTTTCTTACATCATAGACTCCTATCATACCTCGAGTTTTTTTGCTCTTAAAAACTCGTCCATTACCACCAAACATATACCTAGAAGCTAAAAAGCTCTCGCATACTTAGATGTGGAGGAAAAAAACCATATCATGGGTTTTCATGAGTTACGATGTTGATGAAAGGAATTCACGTTTCTTTTCGTTTGGACCCCACCACCACCATACCTGAATCTCTAGCGTGGACCTTATAAAAAACCAGCTCAGTCAATACCTAGAAGCTCGTCTTCACTTTTTACGTTTTTTACGCCTTACCTACCCAAAAACCCACCTATTCATTAATCCCCTTATTTCTTCTCCAGGTTTCAATGCACTTCAGACAAAGGGGAAAAGAAACCTTTTTTTATGATTAGTTAGGCATAATATGTATTGGGCACACACAGGTAACTGGAGTAGACTTCAGAGCCCAATTTTTTTTCTCTCCCTTTTTACATGTCTACAAAATGTATGCTATGAAAAGAAAGGGGAAATTTGGAATAAGAAAAAACAGGACGTGGATGTGGCTATGGTGGTGGGTCGGAATCTCTCAGCGGACATCAGGGAAAACGCGAGGGAGATTCCCTTTTTGTATTTCTTTGTCCCTTTCTTTGTTAAAATATGAATGCTTAATGTGACGTGAGTAAAACTGGTGAGAAGATGTTTTTCCCCTAAAAAAAATGTGCTGGCTGGGGATGGACATGGACACTCTCTGGTCGAAACATGTACCAAATGTTGATTTTTCAACCGACAAGCTGCTCTTTCCTGCTAATCATCGTCACGAGAGGAGGGAATGAAATGAAGCGACAAAAAGATGAGGATTGCGTCTTCAACAATCCTGTATGGGATGGCCCATATATTTTTAGGGATGCAATGAGACGGCTGCTGGAACCACTTTGGACAAAAAAATCTCACATGAACCGAACCCCTATTCTTCTGCTACCGTTTCTCTCTATTATGTCACCTTTATGGACTGATAGATTTAAGGTGCAGTTGGCAATGAGGAGAGGAAAAAACCGTTCTTAGAAAAATATCTTGAAAAATAGAGAGGCAAAGTACCCTACAGTGTAGCGAAGGATGAGGGAGATTATTGCAGGAAAAAAGGTTACTTCCAGAAGGACGAGCTTCCAGGTACTATGACCTGAAGAAAAAATCTACCTTAAGAAAAAAGGGATAATGATATGATATCGAATGAATGACGATAGTATATATATAGTATATGAGCTTTTGCAGACTACAAGTTCAGGAATTTCAGGATTTCTATGAAATTGGGCAATAGAAGAATGAACAAAGAGAATTTCATTCCAGAAAGATGCGTTCTAAATAAAATTAGCGGATGACATTCAATAAATAAGGTGGAACGACAATGAACCCAAGATAACAACGTACTTGGAATCTAATGACTCAATTGCCCATGAAATCTTATGCCATGTATTTACCATGAACTTCTCTATCAGACTTTAATAAATATGCAATAATAAATGCTATTTTTACCTTGTCTTCCAACAATTTCCGCAACATGCTCGGAGCTAGGAACCGGAACACACTCAGTCATGTTTTGGCTCTTTTTCGGCATCATATTCCGGAGTTCATCAGCCATCGCGGCTGCATTCCCATAGAGGGACGAATCCGGAGAGTTGGCGGTGCATGGAGGCATGCCACCATTGTGCTGATGTCCATTTGTCATAGACTGTACAGCAGTGTGATGATGATGATGATGAGAGTCTGGGCTTTGCTGAGTAGCACCGGTCACAAGTGACGAGGCATCCCCCAGTCCCAACATTGACAGCTCCAGAGCGAGCTGAAGGGCGCGCTGATCCTCTAAAACGCCCCCATTCCCAGGTGACACTGCACCACCTCCCAAAATGCTGGAGGCGGTTAACGGGTGATGACCCATGGTTTGACCATGATGATGGTCCATCTCTCCAAACAGACTAGCAGGCATCACTCCCAATTTAAAAACGTTCAATTCACAAGTTCAATTAATACAGCTGACAGCTCAACTCATGCACTCCAAAAGTTCCAACAAAGATTCACTCCACCGTCAATGTCAATTGGATTATCTAGTCACCCCGCTTGAGTCACAATTATACACGGATAATTTGTAATTGCTCAGTTAAATATTTATCTCTTATCTCTCGATTTTTTTTTAAAATTCCCGTTTGACTAATGAAAAGTTGCATAAAAATTCTTTAACGATGCTTTCAACAATACACAATTTTCCCTTAATACAGTTTTTTACGTATTTTGCACCCACAATTAACACAAAAAATTGATTAACAGCTGATGGCGATAATTATCTAATTAAGTAGATCTGTAAGGTTAATCACACTTCAGTCGCTTTCTGTTTTCAATGTACGTATAATTTCGGTAAGCTGACGCTTGCTTGTCAAAGTCAACCACGGCGTAATACAGCGCATCGACTTTTTCTCTTTCTCCAGCGCAGAAGCGATAACGATGATGCAGAGGTTTTTTTACTTATTTTCTTGTAAATGATTATAAGATAACTTTTTCTTAGCCTTTTAGCCTTATCTTAACTTTTTTATAAAATACTTACTGGAAAAATATAAAAAACTTTTATACTGTGAAGACTCTTTTTAAAAAATTCCAGTCGCTCCCAACAAATTTAACTTGATGTCGCACGCTCAGACTGGAGTTGAGAACTGAATATATGAGTAACGCTCAAGTGTCAAAACTGACTAAAAGTGAAACGACCGCTGATGAGAGCCAACAACCAACTTTTATAGGGAGGATTAACAACGTAGTTTTTTATACGCTCCGGCAGCGTTCTTCCTGAGAAATACTTTTGAGTGTTCAACTTAGGTAAGATTCTACAGTATAATATATCCGACGATATTCCAGAGAGGGGAAAAAAAATCTTGTATAAAATATCTTTGCTTCTCTTGTATATATATATGTGAGAGTGTTGCGTTACGGACAACCTCCTCCGATGACTATCGTCACTCAAGTGAACTCCAGACACGAGATGAGCTCGACTAAAATCATGAAACTTCGTTTGGGGATCTCTGTCTCCCTAACCATATAACAAGCCTCTCCATTTACTAAAAAGTACAAAAGCCTTTTGGGTAGAACTCTGGCTATAAGGAGCACGGCCAAACTGACATATAACGTGTGAGAGTGAATCCCGACCGATGCGTCGACTTGAATGGAACGAAATGGAGAATGATGGAGCTCTTATATGAAAAAAACTCTTATATAAGGATAGAGCGATAAGTTTTTTGAGGGGTAAATATACGTTCAAATGTGTGTTGTGTAGGGTTAAACTAACGTAAGGATACGATACGATATGTAAAAAATGAACGGATAAAATATATATGCATATGGATGGATGGATATCGTATCGGCGTAGTTTTTTTGTTCCTAGAAGAATTATGCCTAACTATTTGTCTCCATGCTTGTATCCCTTTATAGCAGATGTCCATAAATATATACCTTTTCTGTCTGGCTATTAGATCACAAGAGTTTGTCTGATGATTTCATGCTAAGTTTAGTAAGTTTGCTGTTGTTCTTGATGTTTAACAAGGAAAAAAAGTTTTTCTTTGTTGCTTTTTTACTTTACGTAAGAATGAGAATGAGCTGTAATGGGTATAAGAAGGGGTTCATATACATATAAAACATCTATGAATAGTGGCTGAAACTAAATCTGATGGTTTTGTATGAGAATGAATAGTTTTGGAGTGTCCGCATTATACACTCATTTTCATTTCCTTTTTGGCTTTTTCAAGAATTAAGATGCATGCATTCAGTTAATGGGGAATGAAATTGCTATCATCGTCTAGTCCAAGGGGTAATAATAGTATGCATCCGTTTTTGGTACCGAAAGGATGAAGGAGACACGTTGCACATTGTGTTATGCAGTGTTTTTTTGTAGAATTTCATGGAAAAAATAGGCATACTTGAATGATCAGAAAAGTTGTGCTGTTTATTTGTGTTTAATAGATATTGTTCTTGGAAGAGAGGGAACGTGTTTTGCTGTTTTTTATTATGGGTGGGAAATATGCTGGCTTGTTTGATGTAATTCGGTAGATTTTATAATAACTGCATCTGCATCATGAAAATGAAGACAAAGACCAAAGGCAGGGCACGTTGTCATTTCAATATGCGTCAGGTAACTTAAGATGCAGATAAAAAACAAAAATGAGCCAGGTGTTTAGTAAAGAAGGGTTCTGCATATTATGCATATACTTGTATATATTTAAATGAGGTTTAGTATGTAGTGTAAGAGCTCTGCCGACCTTCAATTTTGAAATTAAAAACCCATTGGCCTAATTAGATTTTATTTAATATGCCGGGTATCATTTTATACGTTAGAATGGTAGAAGAGTAAATCAATTAACTAATTGGGCTCACCCAGCATCTGCTAAAAGAGTTGACTGGTGAACAATTTGAAAGTGTCTTACTGATTGATGACTGAGCAATGATTACTTTAAGACCCTCATTCATTCAGACCAAGCCAAGCAGATGGAATCCTATCTGAACTGAACTTTACGTTTGCGAAATTCGTTGTTTCTGCCATCTTTGAGAGAAAAATGAAAATAATAACTATCTATTTTAGCCGTAGATGAACAGCACATTCAACCTAATCAGAGAATTCCTTTGTTACTCTTCAGGCTCCCATTCAATTACATTACCATTATAGTTATGAAGCTTTTATGTCTCACCGTTCATTACTATTAATTTGCATGAACTGCTAAAGCTAAATTTTAAATACACCTCTCTATGAAATAAGTACACCGTCACTAACAAACTGACTCCTTTAAATTATTATTTCCTAATTTTCATCAACATTCAATTATTAAATAATTCTACAAGTAAATTCAGATCGTAACGTCTTAAAATAGGGGAATTAGTCTAGTAAACCAATGCGGAAGGAAACGCTGCATGCATTACGAGAACGTTTCATAACCAATCTTTAACGGGAGGAGATATTTGACTTGCTTAAAAATTACTGATAATAAAATGTTGTTATATTTAATGTGAAATATTAAATAAAAACCCTTATTTGATATTCTAGCCAATGTTAAATATCGATATTATGTAAATGATGTATTTAATTTATTTCATAACCTTGAGAAAGTATACAGTTTTGTGACAACAATATTGGCGATACAAGTAATTTGCAACAATGAATATAAAAGTTGTTTAAAAAAATAAACATTAAGATGCGACACTCTTCCATTGTCCTAAGATGGAGATATTAAAGATGCGACAGGCGAACATCCTGAGATTTCCCAATGTAACTTTAGGAACTCCTTGTTGGAGAATATGTTCCCACAGCTTTTGCATCCAGCTATCTGATCGAGGGGCAACTCTTTCCCATGCTTATCTTTGAAGTGTTTTTTCAAATCGCAGACCTCAAAAAAACAATACTTGCAAATCGAACATTTGAACTTGCGTCTGTCCCTGTCCGGAGTTCCAAAGAAAGATGCTTGCTCCTTCCTATAATGGTCCCGTTCCTGGTGTGAGCAATCACTACGAATAGACTTGTCGGACGAAGCAGAACTATCGGACGGAAGAAAGTGGGTGTTATTGTAATAATAATATACAAACGTTGACAGTACTTTAAGTAAATTTAAAAAAACTCGATTCGTCCTTACCGATGATCACGAATCCTTTTCAGTTCAGATGAGAGCCGTCGTGGAGATCTGGACCTGGACCTTCTTACTTTTCTGCGCTTTTCAGGTACAGGGTCAGACTGTGAAGAACAAGGGGAGGGCGAAGATCTCTGACCTCTCTGAGCCATCACGACTGGTGTTCCACTTTTGGGTTTCCTACTGGACCCTTCATCTTTCGGTTGTTTTTTCCCATGGACAGCTCTGACTTCTTTTTTTGCCTGGTTCTGAATTGAGGAGGATCCTCCAGATCTGGACTGAGTTTGATTTGGGCCTAAGCCTATCGGGTCCAAGTGGTCCTCCACCTCCATAAATTTATGAAACCTTTTAACGACATCGCTTTTGAATTTTGTCAACTGGTTCTCCTTTTCCTTCAGTGTTCTTTTCAATTCAGAGTTTTTTTTGGCTAACTTTTCTATTTCCTCCCGCTGACTAACATTTTTCTTACTTAGTTGTTGCTTTTCCTCGACAAGTCTTTCCATCGTCTGTTGCAGCTTTTTCACTTTCTCTTCATTCTCTTTCGAACTTTTTTCAAGTTTGTCTTTCATTTCCTTCTTGTATTTCTTCCATTGAAAGTAGCACACCCGTTGAAATACTTCCACCACTTCGGTCACTTTCTCATGAATTTCAATCTTGCCTCCATTCAGGAACCGATATTCCGAATCAAACTCATTGAACTGACTGTCGACTTCTACCTTTGTGGCAACTCCTCCATGGATTGGCGTCGAGTCACCATCACCATCACCGCCCCCGTCCTCCTCCTTGGCACTGTAATTTTCCTCCTCATTGTCACCAGCCCCGTCCTCCTCCTTGGCACTGTAATTTTCCTTCTCATTGTCACCAGCCCCGTCCTCCTCCTTGGCACTGTAATTTCCCTCCTCACCACTCATCATGGCTTCAATTGACGCACCGTTAAAACGTATTATACCAAATACATATCAATTCGACTATGTACTGAGTACTGACACGACTAGTTTTCAAACTGACATGAAAAGTGAAAACAACAACGACATTGACCAACGCAACAAAGCAAACTAAACTGAGATGATCAAAACAACTCCAAGAGCCCCGCCATAAATCAAAGTCTAATCTATTTTAAAACTTGCCAAACTTTCACTAGCAAAGTTTTCAAAAAATTTGGGGCACTTTAAGACTATAATGTACGCATCTATTATAATGATGACAAAAGGCTTCTGATTGTTCAACATTTTAGTTATGGGAAGCGAAAGCACTTGTTCGCTAAAAATACTTTCTCCCATCGTGCATCGGAGAAAAATAAAATTATTTTAATTATTTTAATACATATACAATTAGTATGCAAATTTTGTTAATTCATTTGATCTGCAAATCCCCTCCTATCAAGGAATATCTAGTATTAGATTATAGTTGTTGTTACTCCCCTCCCTCAATAAATTATTGATATGATTTTGTTCGCTATATTATCCAAATACATGATAAGGACATTTGGAAACCTCCAGGTAACGCAGATCCCCTACTCCCCTCCCATTATAAAATTTGAAGAAAATCGGAAAGAAGAGCACATACGCAGATAGACGGGCAAGAAATCGAAAGCTTAACGGACCTTCCAGGTGCATAAGTAATAAATGTGCATGCAGGATTAATTAGTAATGATTATTATGATATGTATGTAGCTAAAAGGTGCCTTTGATTTCCTTTCCTTTACGAAAAACTGGCAAGAAAGCTCCAACTGCAAATAAACGGCATTTTATAAAGTTACTTTAAGCTTTCTAGGCATAAGTTGCGAAACTGTGATGATGCTTGGAATTCGACTCGTTGTCATTTTATTTTACATCGTCTTTCATTACATCATCAAAATCATCATACGACTATAATATATTATTAGAAATATAATAATTAATAATATTGTCACATGATGGCATATTACTTTACCTACACTGATAGTAGTGGCAATACTGGCAATATGAAATTCTGAAAAAATAGCGAAACAAAGAAACCAGAAACAACGCAGATTCTCTCCTTATCTCGAGCAAAGCCAGACAGACTTACATAAAGTAACACAAACTCCATACTATATAAACACGATACGTAAAATACAGTGTACATTGTAAACAAAACCAGAAATGACGCAATTACGCACCGCAGCAAGAGCAAAGCAAGCAAAAGCAAGCACCATGTTTTAATATCCTATTATCTTACAAACGTACTATACAATTTTACAACAAAAAATATTGCAAGCAGCTTAACATAAATACACACATTTTCATAGTTTTCTGTGCAAAAAGATATATTCATGGATATGCATGTAAATGCAAAATGCACCTGCCGTTGTTAGCATAGTTAACCATTAAAACACCTTTAAACCAAACACCTTTACGAAGAAGGGAACAAATGCAAAAAGCGTATCCTTTGTTCTCTGAAGCTTTTGCGTAGAAACTCAATACTTTACGTGTCATAGAGCCACCGTTAGTGGTTAGTCACAGTCAACTATAGTTGCTTATGAGCAGACACGTTCAAATGTTCAGAGAAGATAAGGATAAAAAGTCTGATCTCATCTCACTCATGCCATAAAATGTAAAGTAAATACGCTCAAACGTAGCGCATACATGATTTCTGTCTGATTTCGTTGGAGGTTGAATTCATTTTTTATACATCTCATCTCATCTGTACGTACATTATGGATACGGATTTATTTGCAGGATTGTGACTAGTGTGGTCCGATATACGGTATGGCAAAGGACGTCAGTCAGTATTACTCACTAACTATTTTACTCATTCATTAAATCCACGGTTGGACTGAAGTGAATACAAGTTCATTACAACCTGATATATAGGCTATTTTTTTATATATTAAAAAAGCATTCTTCTTAACAATAACAAAAGGAGTCACACCAGTTTCAAGTCAAGTCACAAGACTTATGAATACTCCTTCTATCTTGTTCTGGCTGTGGTCGCAGCATCCCTAATCCCTATCCTGAATCCTGATATTTCACTTGAAACTTTACTTAATTTCTAAATTTGAAGACGAAAAGGGACTAAAAGGAAAATTGCGCTGTCGGTTTGCGAAACATATAAGCTTGCGTTGCGTAACAAGTAAAGTTGGAGGTTGTATCAGCTGAATTTGTGGTTTTCTGAGTGTGATGTGGAATTTTTATGTGTGGATTTCAGTCATAAAAATATACAAAAATTTGGTATTGAACATTTTTAATTGGAGGACGAGAGTGACTAGACAGTAGATGATAGACTAGTGGAAAAGAATTATAATTAAAATTAAATATTTCGAGTGTCCAAAATTCCAATCTATGTTTAACTAAAAGCACGTGCTTAAACGACATGTGCAAGTGATGAAAATTTTGTCGAACGAACATAATTTTTGGTCGAACCCGTTTAGTTAATGAGCTGGAATAAAACTCAATGGTCGAGTGCTTATTGACAATTGATTGCTTTACTGATAACTGCTGAACAGTTAGTTAAGTAAGGCAACGGGAATCGGTAACGTCGAGCGTGTTTTGTTCATCGTTTGGAACATTGACGCTTACAACTTTTAATTGTCATTGTTAAATCATCTGTTTAAATTGTTGAAGGTAAGGAGTGCAAATACAATCAATAAAATTAGATTAGGTATAATTATTTTATTCGTTTCATTATTATTAGTATTCTTGGTTTTGAGGATTTTTTTACATTGAGCAAGAGAATTGCTTTTTTTTTGGAGGGGTGGAGAGTAAATCTATCCAATCAAAAAAGCACGCAAATCATGTTTCAATTTTTCCTCCAGGTATCCGGTGTTATCAGCATCCGTTTTACGGTATTCATCTAAATCTGACAGTGATAGTAATGATAAGCTTAGTTTTGTCCTTCAGTAAATTACATGATAACGATAACAGTATGTACTCTGCGAAATCAATCAATCCATCGACATCGTCAGTGACACCAGTTTAGATATTAATATTAGTCATTAGTTAGGATTAATCCGGTTAGAGTCCCTAGTCCCTATTAACATATATATACGAGCATACCTGTCTTTAAGTGTAATTACTTCAATTAAATACGACACTGCATGCAACTATTAGAGCAATTATTTTTTTTCTCTTTTACCAAATTGCCAATTGTGACTCAGTTGGTCTTGGTATACTTACATTTATGATTTAACACATAGTGGTAGACTAAGCATACCTACATTAATGCATTTTCTTACGTAATGGCTGGCTAAATGTTCCTATGTTGCGTCAACAGAACAAATTGGTTCAAAGTTTATTCAGACCATGGATATATTCGAGTATCATGCTGTGGTTATCATCTTTATCATAGTTCTCATCACTAACTTCTCTCTAGTCAAATAATAATTCTATGTATGTGGTATTGGAGCCGTAAAAACGTTGAAAATGCATGAAGATTTTTATGAATGCACTTTGTTAAATATGAGTTGTTGACCTATTTACTATGTATTTTGTTTTTCACAAATGAAGTTTTATAATGACGGTTGTGTAACATTGATGGAGGATTTTCTTCTCAATCTCTCGGTCACGCTTGCATAAGTTCATTCATGATTCACGATATGGGCACCTTATCGTATAGTTCCTGCGTCAGATTTTATTGGGCAAACTGCAGTTTATTTTTGAGGCTTATCATATAATCTCTGCTTAAGCTAGTATTAAGTGTGCATTGGCTTTTGGAATTATAAGGATGTTGACTTGACGTTTCATTCTTGTCTTATCAACATCATATCCTTTTTGTGGGAATAATGCTTCCGGGCCCTTCATGTAAGCATCATTATCATTACGCAAAGTTAGTAGTTTACACAATTAATGGTAATGGAATTTTGCACACTCGTTCATATGTATTTGTTTGAAAGGATTAGTTGATAGCTGGTTTTGTTAGATGCATGAAAGAATGAAAGCCATTTACAATTAAGCTTTGTTTTTGCACTGAATTTATATAGCAGTATATAAAGTCAGTAACCGGTAAATCAAGAAATAATGTTGACGGAAAAATGCTTATTTAGGTATTAATTAGTCGTTGAATCGGAAATGCAAATTCATATTGCATCAAGAAAAGTTACGTAACGATAATTTTGCTTCGTTTTTGCCGATCCCAAATAATGCGATGAAATAGTTAAAATGCCATTTGCACATGTCTGCACTCACTACACTCTGCAACTTATAGAAATTCCCATTGTTTTAATGTTTTAAATAGTAATTTGTACATATATGCACACTACCATACTTATTTCTATTTTATCTTTTATTGATTTGACAAACTGAACTGAAGCATTTTCAAGTGTCACAAAACCAATATCTTGCGCAAGTGACATTGCGTATATTTATTGTCCTTCCAAAAACATATTTTGCCTCATTGAGCAGCAATGCCAAATCAATGTCATTGACTCACTCATTCACCGTTTTAACCACTGTCTGTATTTATATTTATTAAGGTAAATATTAAGTAGCTTAAAAGATACAAAATATGGCTAACTCAATCATACACATGTAGAATTGGCTATCCTTATTGACAAGGCTTGGAAAAGAATTATTGCAATTGCAAGAGAAGAGATAGTTGGATTAGTGAAAGCATCCCTTTGCTTATTTTTGTGCATCCTATTCCGACTTACATGTCTAATTGTTCTATACGTAAAAAAATTTGTATTTTATCAATCTGAGAGCAAACTCTCTTTCGGATAGTTTTTCTGCTAGTTTTGCCAAAATAAATATCAAACATATAATATTGATACTCGATATGACTGATAGGCCGAAATAGATGCGTCATGGTTTTTATCTCATTCGCGGTTTGCGAATCCTGATTCAGAGGTGGATAACTTTGTGTGCATTGGAGAATCGCAAATCGCACTAACACATTTGTGAGCCAAAAATCAACGGTTCTCTCTTGTTTAGCTCAAGTCTTGCATGAGTCAGAAGATCATGAATCATGATCATGAATTTGACCGCTTAAAACGGTTTGGAATCTTTCTCTGATCGGTGATTGTTTTGTTGTACTTTCAGTTTCAGTGTTTTTATTAATGGATAGAATGCTACAAGTCCATAGAACGGGTTGTGAAAATGAATAACTTTTTTAGGGAAAAACTGTTCAAAGGGAAACGCTTGAAAATGAAATTGAAACTGAACTCATCAAGGTACGGGTGGTTCTGTACGACTAGTTTGGATCGGAAGTTTGTTTTGTATAAATGAATATTTTGTCTTGATTTATATAATCTGATTTTTTTAATTTGTCTGATTTTCTCTAGGAATTTGGAGAAGGACTGCAACATGGAGGGAAGTCTGAGTCCAGATTTGCAGCAGGATTGCGAGACTGATGTAAATACGATTTTTTAAGTGTTACTTTAATTATTGTTGTAAAAGAGATAGTGTTGGTTATCATTACTTGGCGTGTCGTTTTACAGATGAAGTTTGAACAGCGAGGAGTATGCCAAAAGTTTTCAGTTAACGGGAAACGCAGAAAAGAGACCATTCTAGTAGCTGGAAATCTCTCCCTCACGGATAATGTAAGTAAAAATGAATGAATATAAAATATGTGATTAGATTAGGGTTACATTCTTATAATTTGATTGTATAATCTGATGAAATTGAACTATTTTGCTGTTGCAGAAATATGGAGAGTACTTGGAATGGAAACCTGATGAATCCAAGTTGAAAAACGGAGGTGGGGACACCGGAGCATCAACAAGTCAGAATTTTGGAGCCGCAGGTGGAATACAATTTCACGCAAGTAAAGGCAATGGTAAGAATATTTTTGTCATTTTTACTGTTTACTTATTTTACTTTTTAAACATTGTTACAATAAAAGCTAAACCGATATTTGATTCATATGTCTTTACAGAGAGAGTGGAAATTAAGCCTGATCCCTCAACCAAGGAGTTTTCAAGGCCAATAAAGATTGAGTTACCTGAAATCCGTTCTTTCATCGTCCCACCAAAAGCAAATCCAAGGGAAATCATTTTTATTTTATCGGATGGAACTACTCTAAATCCTTTCATTTTTGAAAGAGGATCTCCTGAAAATCTAGTCATTGCTTTGGAAAGATCTTTAAGGATAACAAAGTGCGTACTTGTTTAAGAAAATTTATTCGAAGCGTAGATTGTAAATGTTTTATTAATTAATGATCCAAATTCTAAACTCAAAATGGATGTCCTTTGTAGAGCAAGAAGCAGTAACAATGGCCTGTATATGGTTGGCGCTCGAAAAGAATCTGCTGTAACCTTACCCCCGACTGGTGTTCTTCCTCCTGAAGTTGCTGAACTAATCGGGCTCCAACCGGAACACGCTCAACGATTCAATCATCTTTGGGGAGCGATGAAAGATTTCAAAAATGATCCATATGCTGCCGCTTGCACAACTCTAGCAAAGTTTGGCAACATGGCAAGTAAGTAGCATCTTCTCAGTAGTCTTATTAAATACAAATATTAATTAAAATGTAGTATTTGGTTTAGTTTAACCAATTTTGCATTCTTTCAGTAAATGGGGAGTTGCCTATAAACGTATTCCCAAGCAGTAGCAGTTCCCCTGTGGCGGACTCAGTTTTAAGAAATGGGAGACTGGAAGAAAGTGCGAATTCTGAAATCGAGGCTGACTATACTACTAATGAAGAGGGATACGAAGTCATTTTTAAACCAGATAAAAAATGGGTTGCGCTACCGCCAATGCCGCGAACGTTCCGTGGCCAACCTTTGAGCCAGGAACAGTGGCTTAACTATTTGGACAAGGATGGCAAGGTCACGAATATGAGTGAAATCCGACGAATTGTCTTTTATGGAGGGGTCGAGCCAATGATTAGAAAACACGTGTGGCCAATACTTCTCGGTGTATTCAGCAATGACTCTACTTACGACGACAGGCAGTACCAAATCTCGGAGAAGACTTGTTATTACAATCGTATGAAAATGCAGTGGGCCACAATTTCAGAGGACCAAGAGGAACGCTTTAGTCCTTTCAGAGATTACAAATCCTTAATCGAAAAGGATGTTTCGAGGACTGATCGAACTCTGGAATATTTTAAAGGAGAAAATAGCAGGGGAACTGATATTCTTCGGAATATCCTGATGACCTACATGATGTACAATTTTAATCTTGGATATGTTCAAGGGATGAGTGATATTCTTGCGCCAATACTAATGGAGACACAGGACGAGATTTTAGCATTTTGGTGTTTTGCAAAGTTTATGGATTTAATTGTAAGTATTAATTTGACATCAAACTTATCCTTATAATCTATATTCAAAGTAATCATTAGTCTGTATGGTTTCATTAATTAGGAAACTAATTTCGAAATGAGTCAAGAAGGAATGCAGAGGCAATTGAAAGATAGTTATACACTTCTTCAATTGGTGGATCCAAAGTTCAGTGCGTATCTCGAAGCCTGTGATGCCTCTAACATGTACTTTGCGTTTAGATGGCTTCTGATCTGGTTTAAGGTAAGATACATAGATACATAAGACTGAATTATGTTGGATCACCTATTTCTAGGTAGTACTATACTATTGAATATTAATAAAATTGTTACTTTTGTCTTTCATTAGCGAGAGTTCTCATTTCAAGACACTCTCATTCTTTGGGAGGCTTTGTGGACTGGACTTCCGGGTCCAAATTTTCACCTTTTTATTGGTTTATCCATTTTGGAACAGCACAGTGCTACCATAATGGAAAACAAATTTGGACTTAGCGAAATTCTCCGTGTAAGTTGAATATCAATAATCTAATCCAAAGTGGGAGTAACATTATCAAATGATGCCAAACCAGAGGAGCAGTATTGTAAATGATATTTGATTTTTGCAGCATGTAAACGATCTATCAATGAGAATAGATCTGGAGACAACTCTTACTCTTGCTGAAGGAATGTACCAACAAGTGTCCGTCAGTCCGGAAGTCACTGATAAGCTACCTAACAAAGTTCGAGTAATCCTGGGAATGCCTGAAAGAGAAGAACCGTTGAACGAGACTATTGAGATTGTTGAAAATGATGGCGCCACTGAAGAATCGATGGCCTCTCAGTCAAGCTCCCAGCCACATTCTACCCAAAGTCCAAATGGGTCATCGTCGGCGAAAAGAAGTAGGGACAGCTCCGCAGAAAGAAATTATGATATGGGGAATCAGTTTTTGTAACTCGGTTCAATTGTCTGTAGCCAATGTTGACAAATAGTAGGCTGAAACTGGACAATGGCTTTTCAAGATTTTACACGCGATATTCATGTGATATTATAGTTATAAAAGCGGAAAAGGAAAAATGTCTAGGTACTTATTCAAAACGCCATGCGAAAATGGCGAACGTCTCATTCGTTTAAAATATAGATATGAGAGAAAGTAACTTGTAAGTGGAATTATAAATGAGTAAATGACTATATGCCTTAGTTGTAAAATATTATAGTATAGATATTTGGAAGGGAGTTTAGAATGTTTAGTTAAGAATTTTTGTGTGGTAATTCGAGGGATGACCTTGAAATGTTAATTAGCATTTGTCTGTATCATATGTATTTATTTCAAAGAGTAGTTTAGTTATTGTAGGTAGTTTACGTAAGTTTAGTTTGAAAGAACTTTAAAATTCAATACACGAGGCCCTCTCTTTCCGATTTAGTCCGATATGTCTGCATTGAAGAGTTTATAATTACCGAAGAAACTTGAAACCTTGTACAATAAATCTAAAAATGTATACTATTTTTGTCGCTGATCATGAGATTGAGAATATTTTGCTGAACTGTAAATGTGAACTATGCGTATATTTCCACACGTATGTTAGTATGTTTATAAGCTGAATTAAGGGGATTTAAGTTTTTTCCTTTTCTTGAATTATGTGCATGAAAGAAAAATATTTTTAATTCAATATATAGTGAATTGTATATTATCCAATTATCCATTATCACGGATTATGCATTTAATTTTTACCAGTTTGCAAAATAAATCTTTATTGGAAGAGGATCTAATGCTTACTTGACCATTTCTTTGGCTAAGACATACAACATAAGAAAGAAAATTAGAGGAGGAGAAGGAGAAGTAAAACATGTTGAATGCAAAATACAAGTGCAACGTACTTTGAATTCCATATTTTGTACATTACCGTTTAATGTGAAGGTGGTTGGCCTGCTTGTGGAAAAAACCATTGTATACCATGAAGATCTCATTTTCTATATTTGATATGCCTCAGCCAGAGGGAAATGAATGTCATTTTTCTGTCCTCATTCAACTCAAGTGGGAATATTTGTTGTCTAATTTGAAAAAAATTGCATGTTATTCCAAGACACGAACAAAGTTACCTGAAGTTCCACTTAAATAACGGTTCATATCTTAACCCATTTACTTGAGTAAAAGTCCTTTATGAGCACAACAATTTTAGGGAAACGGTTTCATATCCAAAACGTGTGCTCATTGTATGATAATTGAAGTAGCATATTCCTCGTTTAACAGTCATCACTATTCACGCTATCAAAATTGCCTCATGGAGAGAAAATTAC